>QOKR01000411.1:0-42874 GCA_016880985.1 Phytophthora idaei
AGGTGGCGAACGTGGCTGTGGGTGCTTTGTCGTGCCTGTTCAACCTCTTCTCGGGCTACCTGCTGCCCCGTACGGCCATGAAACACGGCTACAAGTGGTTCCAGTACCTTATGCCGTCCAGCTACTCGCTATCGGCGTTGGCTGGCATTCAGTTCGGTGACAACCAGGACATTCTCACTGTGACAACAAAAGGTGTTGCATCAAATATGACAGTGGCTGCCTTCGTCAAGAAGACGTACGACTTTCACCCTGAGCGCAAGTACGACTTCATGGCGGGGCTACTCGTGATTTGGGCCGTACTTCAGCTTGCTATTTACCTCACGTTTAAGTACGTTAGCCACCTCAAGAGATAAGCGTCCGGTAGCTTATGTCGACGGACAACTATACTTTTTAAAAATGCATTGACTTCGTTTCTGGTACATGTAGCTTTTCGAAAGATGCCTTTATCTCGGGAAATTCCAGAAGTGAATTTTGCCTCAGATCGGGATGATTTTGAGATTTTAAACTCAAATACCGGTATCAAACTAAAATCTGGTACTCGATGATGTCTCAAATTTTAAATTTTTTTGAGCATCGATCATTATTATTAGTTGAAGATCTTAGCTCTTCACACCCCAGAGCATTTATCGACATCAGGGAACCTTTTTGATTGAAAAGCTTGAGAAACTACCCCTACTTATATGCAATGGCAGGTCTGTTCGCAGGGATAACTTTGGGGATAGCGATCTTTACGGCAACCCACAATTCTACAAATACCGCCCAGAGTACGCGTACAGGTGCATCATTAAGCACGGCATGGACACTTGATGAAATTGATAACGACCTCTACGATCTTATTGTGTTTCCTAGCGACTGTTTTCCTAACACAGCATGGCCGGGTCTTATTATCGGGCAGTTTGATACATTACCAGTATTGCCAATTTTTGTTTGAAGTAGAAAAAAAAGAAGCTTCAGACTGTGACCTTCACACTTCAATACATACTTCGAAGTACATTTTATATTTTTACTATACGTTTAGGATTCCCTATACACGTCCCGAAGTGAAGATCGCCTTTCAGGCTCGAAGTTTTAGCCCGAATAAGTAAGCTTTACTTCGGGAAACTAGGAATTCTCCAAAATAAAGGTGGCCTGTCGATGAGTGGAGCTCTGACACTACGGACACAGAAGGTACGTTGATCACGTTACCAAGGCCACTGATCGTAATCATCGTCGTCGGTAGTACTACTAGTACTGGTACTTGACATGTCACTGTTTAGTAGGATTCATGTACTATTTAATACATGTACTTATTTTATTAATACAAGTACCGTACTAAGCAAGGACAAAGAAACTGCTCGACTATTCTCTGGATCACTGTGCTGCACGTTGCAGGCAGCAGCCTGCAACCACTCCCGTTTTGGCTACTCTCCTGAGTTGGAGCACTTAGAGGATATCGGTATAAATACTTACTACATGTAGTAAGGAGCGACATACAGTAGGTAAAACATTTTTCGTTTACTGGTACTTCATTTCCCATTCTCGAATCCACACGCAAAATACCAAAACGCTAATCGATGGCGCAGTCACGCGAACGGAGTCCAGCCGATCTTGAGACGCACCGCCTGAAGAACCGCGAGTGCATGCGTAAAGCGAGACAACGCCGACGTAAGGAGCTGCAGGAAATGCAAACCACGGTTTTAGCGCTTGAGAAGCAGTACGCAGAGCTGTCCCAGCGCTCGGCCCAAGCAGCACAGAACAATGATCCAGCCGTGCCCCAAATGTGTCAGGATCGTAAGTTCGCCGAAGCGGTCGCTGGAGCCAAGCGACTTGGGGCCGAAAATCTGTACCTGCAGACCTTGCTCAAGCAAAATATTATCTGGGAACACCAGGTACAACGGGTTGTGGACTACGACGCAAGCGATATAGTGTGCGCAACAAGTACCCAAAGCCACACGTGGCAGCTGAATCTCGACGTGCTTGACGAAGCACAGGCCGAGAAGGAGCTTGGGTTCCATCGCTTGACCGACTGGGAGTTTACACGGATCATCCTGGACAATAAGCGCGATACCCGTAACGTTGAAACTCGGCTACTTCAGAGAGATAATAGCACCCGCATTCGCCGAATGCAAGCGTTTGGCTGGGAAATTGTACAGCGGATCGAAGGCGGTGTGATGGAGTTCGTATTCACGAAGAAGTTTTCCGATCTTAAGGTACATGAGATCTTGCAGACAAAATTGTCAACTGACATGGAGCTCGAGCGGTCCAGGAAGATCAAGGCGGAGACACGCCGCCTGCAAGTCATCCAGCGGATGGGTCCAAATGCTTTTGTGTTTGTGCACGACGTTTCCTCCACCGGTGATATCGCCGTCTTTCGGTCGGTCGTCGCACGATTTCTAATTGAAGACACGGATTTCCCACTCAACGGATCCGACTTGGAGGACAAGACCAGTGGTTTGGTAAAGGGTACAGGCTACATCTTGGGCACAGTGTCAATACTGACAAAGCGCAGCACCTCTCCGAAGAAGCTTTGGCTGGAAAACTAGCATGGGCCGATGTCGCTCTGTCCGTCGGAATATACGACGTGGTCGACCCGGTCACGGGCGAGACGTGCCAGTACGTGCGTTGGGCAGGTCGAACTGATTATTGCAGCGAGGAACACGCCCAACGCAATGCCTCTGATACACTGCAATGCATGCTACGCTGGGAGATGTTAGTGATCGCACCGGCACTCAATCTTGTCTCCATCTGCTGCAATTGAAAGCGAGCAGTAGGAGCCACACAGCAAGCAAAACCCCCCAGAAGATCTGGTTTAAGAAAAATGTTGGGAATAGCCAAGTACCGGTAGTTCTGCTCATTGTTCCACTGATTTTGCTGGCGTTCGTCAACACGGATCGCGTGGTTGCAATTGACCGTATCAAGCTTGAAGCACATCGCGTGCATACAAACTAAGTGTCTCTCTGGCTCCGTAAACGTGAAGCGATCCAAGCTTGTCTACATTATTTTACTGTAGTACAGTTTGTACAGCCCCATCGCGAGAGTACCGATTACCTAGAATCTCATTCACTCCACGCGTCATCATTTTTCTGTGGATGAGTAATTCGTGGCAACTGGTTCCCTCACTCGACAAAGCTCATTTCCCATTCATGGTCGACGACGAATTTCCCGATGGCTCGCAAAAAAAGCTTACAACAGACCGCCTCAAGAATCGCGAGTGCATCCGTACGGCCCACCAGCCCTAGCGCCAAGATCTACAGAAGTTGAGGGCACTCTCCAGAAGTTTGAGCAGCAAGCTAGCACGAATCCGCGACTATACAGGACCTACAGTTGATCGTAGCCCACGAATCATGGAAAGGGGGCACGCCTACAATCAAGCCGTTACTGTAATGAAGCGTCTTGGTAGAAATTGAGGTTACAATAAAGCAGACAGAAGCTCGGCGCCGGCAATTACAGCGTATTCTACACGTAGATGTCAAGGTTAGTCCCATCGAAGCCACCAAAAGCTATAAGAATTATGTCTGGACTCGCGATCATTTAAAGCTTTCTCTATCAGATGACTAACGATGAACAAGTCACCAACACGTTGTCTGTTCCACCATGACTTATTTTTCACATAGTCAAAGTAGAATATTCTGCTTTTCGCCATTACAGTTCATTGCTAGAGCTGACTCATGGACATCGTTTTTTCAGTGTGAGCACGCCTTCCAGCGCCTCCTTGAATATAAAATGAGTACTTTAATACTAGTACTGTAAGCGAGGTGGCTTCCTTAGTTAAGACAAATCATTTGAAATGGCAATAGAGTATCATTGGCCGGCAGGATTCAGCACATCGTACTCTGCTGGTGCGGGGGAGTCTTGTGAAGAACGCCATGACAGGGCTCTACCGTACTGAGCTTGCACGATGACAGCCACTATTAATAAACTAGAGCTACGTTGCTGTAAGCACCGCTTATCCCGCTTACTACATGTATTATATACGGGCATATTAGAAGTATGCACACGTCAGCATGTGCTGGCAATCATAAACTTGCGTCTCATACAAAAGTGTTTCATGCCAGTTTTTTTAGTTCGACACTTACGATGTCGACGAACCTAGACGGGGGTAATTACCGCCCGCCACGAGCCGACGAGGTGGTTCATCTCAGAGTTGTTTCCTGCTACGCAAGAAGTGATGCATTGTCGCTTAGTAATCTTTGATGATGTGGCAAGGTTCCTCGCTTGTCTTTCTCGGTTAACTCTCTTGCTCTTTGCAGGCCACAAAGTACTAATACTCACTCGTGACAGAAGCGCACGTTCCGCCTCGTCCTGGCAGCAACTCTTCATTCTCCTTTTCATCATGTACAGACGCAAGTTGACCGCAGCCGAGCAGGAGGCGCGCCGCGTCAAGAACCGCGTGGGCATGCGCAAAATCCGTCAGCGTCAGCGCCAAGAGCTGCTAGAAATGAAAACCATTGTGGTCGAGCTCGATAAGGAGTATGCCGAGCGCTGCAGTCAAGCTGAGGCAGCCGGAAAAGACACCGAGTTGTTGGCTGCACTGCAAATGGATGAAAGCGACGACCCAGGCCATCCAGACCTGGTGGTGCTGGCAAAGCAACTCGGAGCCGAGAAAACTCCTTCTACGAACTATGCTCAAGCAAAAGGCGGTATGGACGCTCCAGATCCAGCGCATTCTAGACTTCGAAGCGAGCAGTCTGGCTGCAGCCCAAAATATCGAGGGCAACATGATCGCGCAGCTCGACACTGTGGACGAAGTGCAGGCTGAGGAAGAGTTGGAGTTCCACCCGCTTACTGAATGGGATTTGACTCGAACGATTCTCCACAACAAGAGAAATATCCACCACGTCGAGAATCGACTGAACCCACCGTCGGGACTTGTGGACAAACGCACGCATCGAATGCAAGCATTTGGCTGGGACATCATACGACGGTAGTGTGATGGAGTTCGTCTTCTTGAAAAAGTTTACCAACCTCAACGTACTCGACATCATGCACAAGACGTGGACGAATGACAAAGTTCAAGACCGTCAAGGCAGAAACGTCTCGACTCGAAGTTCTCCCGATACTGAACTCCAACGCCTACGTGTTCGTACGTGACGTTGACTCTCCCAGCGATATTTCCATTTTCCGATCAGTCTTCGTGCACTTCTTAGTCGAAGCGACCAAGCAATTCACAAGCCTAGCGGCAACACCCTCAGTGGCACGGGCTACGTATTGGGCACACAGAGCGTCGCCGTTGATCATCCCAGCGACAGCATCGAGCGAGATGAAGCAGGTCGGACGATGGCGTGGGCCGATCTCGCACTTACTTCTGAAGCGTACGACGTGGAAGACCCGATGACAGGCGAACAGTACCAGCAAGTCGTATAGGCTGGCAGAACTGACTATTGCACTGAAGAAGATGCGCAACGGAATGCGGCAGACACACTGCAAGGTTTGCTGCGTTGGGAAATGAAGATCGTCGCGCCAGCACTCAATCTCACGTTGCTCTGACATTCATTCAAAGTTGCACCATGAAAGTAAAACACTTCTTTCCATCTTTTGGTAAAGTAAATTACGAAAACTTGTCACGGTTTCCCATTTTTCGCCTCTTTTTGCCGTTTCCTTCACATGATGTTGCACCACTCGTTGCCGTAGATGCTGGCATTGTTGAGCTCTCCGCAGTTGCGGCATCTCCAACTGGTGCAGCCGGCGGGCAGCGGATACGGCGCCGAACATTTGTTGCAGAGCGCGTTGCCCTGCGCGTCGCGGCGGATGTTGGAGTTGTTGGGCACCACACGAGTCTGGACGGCGGCGACTGGGAAGCTGCCGGGCGGGGCGGGCACGGCCTCGACCACTGGGCGGCCGTACGCGTCCACTTGGACGGGCTGGCCCGAGGCCATCGGGTAGCTGAGCGCGTCGACGTTTTTCTGCGGCTTCTTCGGCGGGTCCATTGTTGCCTTGATGGTTGTCTGATAATGGAGCGGGAGAAAGGAAAATGCAGACAGCCAATGAGAGAGACAGATTCTTAGGAGGACTCGATCACTTTTTTGTTGTTGCATTATTTGGCGATTAAAATAACCCCCTCGGTAGTAATCTCCAATACTTTTCAGTTGTCAAAAGAATTAAAAATCTATTGCGCAAAACCAGCACAAAACAAATCCAGGTGCTAAAATACACAACTGTATAAATGAAAGTATTATAGGCCGTGTTCGATGGATTATTTGAGCATGAGTCGTTTCATTCTTTCATGTTGGAAAAAAGGGTTGGTGAAAAATCAAAGTGTGGAGCGAGTTCATCTCCTACATAGCACGGCGACCCATGTAAGTACCGTTACCAGACAAAATGGAGTCAATCCACCCTCAAGCTTTGGAAACACCGGAGTAGATACCAGGGTAGCCGTCACGTCCACAAGAATCGCTGATGCCCCAGCTCACAAATCCAATTAGCACGTCCTCCGTCGTTTCCGACCCTTCTGGAATGAGTAGACCCCTAGAGTCTCCAAAACAAGAGTCACGGTTAAGAACTCCACCTGGACATACCATGCTGAAGCCGATTGTGGTTTTAGCAGCACATGCCTCATCGCTCACAAGACAGAGCAGTTCGTAAGAGTAAGTGACGTTCACCTCCGAGATTGATCCCCATCCCATAGACACTACCCACTTCTCCGCTTTAAAGTCGGAGTCATCGGGCGCTGCAAGCTTGACAGGCTTGAATTTTCTCGGTGTCTCTAGGTGGAGAACCGCGAAATCATTCGTGTAATTCGTATTGTCGGAGTTCTGAGAGTAGCTTGGGTGGTTCATCGGGTTCCAACATCTCGGCCCCACATTCAACAACAAAACCCACATCAATCGCCATTGGGACGTACGGCAACTTGAGGCAGCAGATGTGGATATATCTCCAACTCGGCGACATGGAAGATGGGGTATGGACATATTTACGCTGCCCCTCTTGCTCGCGAGGCCATGCGTGCTCTTTCCGGTCATCCAACACGCTCGCGTTTGTATTTTCTCTCGCATTCGCCAGCATAGCAGCTTTGGAGAATCCTTCCAGCAATACAGGACTCGATCTTTGGCTGGTGCGGCAAGTGCTCAAAGCCCAGTGGAAAGAAATCTCCAGCTTGCAATGCCACTACAGTCTGAACACATATCTACACAGCACTCCGAAGCAATGAACAAATTAGACCCACATTACACCGAGATGCTGCAGTTGCTCAAAGAAACTCGAGAAAGTCTAACCTCGATGCTGCACGGAATCATGATGTTTCGCCTACTTCCAGTGAGGGGACCCGCTGGATCTGAAGCCGCTAGTTTTGAATGTCCTGAACCTGCATCAAGTGATCATGCATTGACGGTTAGTACATTCGTCGAATCTCAGCTCGCATTAATCAATAACGCACCGCCACAATACTCGTTGAGCAGAGGTGTCTCAGCCGTGAGGGAACTATTTGCTAAATGGCACGATGGCATCGCAAATAAACCATCTATCAAGTATCTAGAGAGTAGATACGGCACAAAGTGGCGTAAATCGTCAAAGGAGGCGAAGTTTTTTTCGAGACGCTTTTGCCTGATAAAATACGTATAATCACTTGAGAGTGGAGGGCTTCAGTCGAAACCGCGCTGGAGTGCGCCGATATCGAGCCCGAAAGGAGAAGCATCGATGCTTTCTCAAAGTACCTAAGCACTAAGAAAACACACGATTGATTGAGTAATATTTCAGCTGAAATAACTTTCAATTTATAAAGGATGCGCTGTTCCTTTCCTTGCTGGCCTCCGACATCGCAGTCGTGTACTTCTGTATGCGGCCCCGTAGGCTCGGACGTGGACATGAACTCAAACAGCACCTTCAATGTCTCTGTCGTCAAGTTTGGGTGCGGTGTCTCCGTAGTCTCGGGAGGACGACACTTCCGACGGCACCTCCGGCGTCTCTATTGTGTACGTCAGCTACGTTGTCTTAACGGTCTCCTGTGTGGTCACCATGTCCGTCTTCACGACCGTGTTTGCCGACTCCGTGATCTCGACCGCTTCCCGTGTGCTCTCTACCTCCGACGTCTCCAAGACGTGAAGTCCGTGTACGTGACAGTATCCTCTGTCCCCTCCGTCTATTCAATGACAGGCACCGACGTCACCTTCGACATCACGGTCTTGCACGCCGTCTCCGAGGCTGCCGTGGCCTCCTCCATAAACAGCAACAACCAATATCTCCGTCGTCGTGTGAGTCTTGCAGCGGGCCGACGGTGATGGTATTGGCCGTCAGAATATTTGCTGAGCTTTCTGACCAATAGAAAACCATGCTTTAGGTCATGACCCAATTCTGATATCTGGAAGATACCAGCCGTTTTTGTGTTGTTGTTATCAGCGGATACTAGGTCACAAGGTCAGGACCCAGTCATGCCTTTTTCGCTGGTACTTCATAATAGCTATCTACACATAGAAATGTATGGGAAATTGCTTCATTGATAATCGGATAGCATCGTATCGGTCGCCAGCTGATACCGAAATATTGTAACCTGGCCGTGCGATGTAGCAACGTTCCGCATCCATATTTCACGTACAGATGCAGTCCTACAGTATTACTAGTGGTCGTGTGGGACGGGCCCACTGTTCGTCGGCTGCCGTCCGCAAATCTAGGACCTGAAATGTGAGTCAGCCGAAAAATAGTCTATCAGAATTGAGGTAGCTTAATTTTTCTGTAACCTAATACGCCCAATATTTAAAAAGATTTAATTATTATTGTGTAGATGGTTTAACGGTGATAGATAAAATTTGGGGCGCTTATTGTCCGCGTGCACATGCCCTCATATCATGGGAGCACATACACTGAGCGCGGGAAGCTGTCCAGTACGCGTAATCGCCGTATGGACCGCGCGTGTGCACCGGACGCAGTGTGGAGCTCGACCAAGTCCATTTGTGTAGTCGGTCAATAGGACCTGTTTTCATTTTACAATAAGCAATGGTTACCGTACCCGATTTGCAGTATATAGGTTTTGAATCGTAAAATGTATCTCTCCAAATCAATGCAGGCTAGGTCGCGGTGGTTTCCACCAATCCATATGTTTCATTCTCCTGCAGAAATGTTATCTTTTCGTCCAATCTGAACTGCGCAAATCAGCATGATCGTGCTACCGATCCAGTCAATGCCACAGTTAAGCAATCCCAAAATATGTACCCATTGCTTTTAGCCAATCAAAAATTTGTGTTTGGTCTGTACTAGAATTGTAATTTAAAGCAGCGTGTTTCCAGTTATAAAGATGGGGAGAGTCGGTTTGATGGATCAGACAGACATGCAACTGTGGGAGAAAACGGTAGGCTAAAGTGGAGGGAAAGGCTTCATAGAAGGTTGCAAGACGGACAAATCCCGGTGACAATTGCACTCTATTCGGTCAGGAGATGGTAAGCTAGCGATCTGGGCGTCCGCTACGCGAACGCGGTGGGTATGGCTAGTTACAGCTGTAAAGGCAGGTCCGCCTCGGCTGCGCTACGGCGGTCTTTGTGTCGCTAAAGACATCATCGACTCGCTTTTTAAAACCTTTGTCATTATGAATGTTATGCACCATACTATCTACCCCGCTTAGCTCTGATAATAAATTTCAGAGACCAGTTGATCGCGCTAAGCGTTGATTGCGCCTGTGTAACTTGAACAACGTCACCACAAAAGCCGTGACTGTCCACATCTCATTCCTCGTTTTCCATCCAAGCCCTCAAGAAAAATCAAACAGCCTATCAAGTCTCTACTCGTCCGCGAAAAATGACATTCCCGGAGACCTAACGCGCGTACCAGTACGAAAACTATGGCCCGATCGAGAAGGAGCTCAAGATCCATTCTGGCCTGCCACAACGGACTCTCAATTCTCAGCAAGTCCGCATCAAGGTGCGCAGCGCTGCGGTGAACCCCATCGACTACAAGCTGGCGGAATTTATGGGCCAAATGTTCTTCGGAAAGACCCCGTCTGTCGATGAACCTTTCAACATTGGCTTTGACGTCTCCGGTGAAGTGGTTGAGGTCGGTAGTGACGTCAAGCGCATTAAGATTGGCGCCGCAGTGTATGCCTCGACCCCACTGAACGACATGGGTACTCTGGCGGAGTATTTGATTTTGGACGAAGATGTCGTGGCACTGAAGCCTAGTAACCTGGATTTCAATGAAGCGGCGGCTGTGCCATCAGTGGCGGTAACGGCGTATGCTGGAATGGTATCCTTTGCGAAGCTTGAGAAGGGTGAGATTGTGCTCATTTTGGGCGGCAGCAGTGCCGTGGGGATGTTCGCCATCCAATTCGCTCATGAAATTGGAGCCCGTGTCATTGCTACTACAAGCACTCGAAACGTCGAGCTCGTGAAGTCGCTCGGTGCTGACGAAGTAATCGACTACACGCAGGACAAATGGGCCGATGTCTTGGCACCGCACTCGGTGGACGCCTTGTACGATTGTGGCGTCGAGCCCTCGTCTTGGAACGACGGCGCGCAGTTGGTGCTAAAGAAGAATACGAGTCGCTTTATCGATGCCTGAACCCGTCAAGGAAGCTGGATTCGGTGCGCAGCTTATTGGCCATGTTAGCTCCGACGATAAGTCGGCGAAAACGCTTGAGGTGATCACGGAATACATCGAAAGTGGGAAGGCAAGGCCCGTGGTCGACACAGTGTATCCGTTCGAGAAAGCGCTGGATGCGTACGCGAAGTTGAAGACGTGCCACACGCAGGGAAAGCTCGTGGTTCAGGCGCACCCTTAAGCACGTGATCACGTTGCCACAGAAGCCTTGGCAGCGAGGGTACGAAAGGAATGAATTCTAGGTTCAGGTCCTAGAACATGCTTGCTTCAGTTGGATATCTTCCCCTTTTAAATGTTAACCTGTACCTCATTGAAAAGGGCAAGCATGCGTGTCCAGCGTTGTTATTAACCTGATTGAATACAGCCGGCAGAAATCGCTCCATTCAGCCAATTTTGAGGAGTAGCAGGCAGCCCTCCACAGTCAGCTTCGGAGGCGATTTTCTTGAAAAGACTAAAATTTAATGGTTCGTAAGCATTTCACGTGAACTTCGAGTGAAAAGCAAGTTGCCGCATTGGTCTCATACTTTAGCGCCCTGATGCAAACAGAATGACATGTGTACTTCACGAATTCCTGTACTCAACCCAAAGGAAAACAAAAAGCAACTATTTTTATTGATTTTATTCGTTTTTCTCATGCAGTCTCGCAAAATTAACACTGATTTCATGTATCATACCAGTATCAATGTTTAATTAAGGTTCCACCTCAACAACGAGCTTACCTATGTCTTCAACTTGGCGTAGGCGTCCAGCACCTTTTCAAACGGATACACCGTGGCGATAATGGGTTTGGCCTTCCCACTCTCGATGTACTTTGTGGTCATATCGAGCTTTTCAGCGGACGGATCGGTATTGTAGACCTCACCGACAAGCTGTGCACCGAACTCGGATTCTTTCACGGGCATCGTCATAGGGAGGATGATAAAACGGCCTGAGTTCTTCAGCACCAACTGCGCACCATCGTTCTAAGCTGAGGGCTCCACACCGCAGTCATATACAGCATCGACGGAGTGCGGTTCCAGCCACTTTTCTTTCGTGTAGTCGATGATTTGGTCAGCACGGAGCGACTGCACCAGCTCGACGTTCCGCGAACTCGTCGTAGTGATCACACGAACACCCATAGCATGTGCAAACTGCACGGCGAACATTCCGACGCAACTACTGCCACCAAGAATGAGCACAGTCTCGCCCTTCTGGAGCTTTGCATGCCTCACCATGCCGGCATAAGCAGTGAGTGACACCGAAGGCATTGCAGCTGCTTCGTTGAAGTCCAAGTTGCTGGGCTTTATCGCCACAAATTCCTCGTCCAAGACAAGGTACTCAGCGAGCGTGCCAAATGCAGTGAATGGCGCCATGGTGTAAATTGCGTCGCCAACCTTCAGACGTTCGGCTGCAGTACCGATCTCAATCACCTCACCAGAGCAATCACAGCCGATGCTGAAGGGCTGGTTCGCAGACGGAGTCTTTCCCAAAAATGCTTCGCCGAGACCTTCCATTAGCATGCAGTCAATGAAGTTCACAGCGGTGGCGCGGACCTTGATGCGCACTTGTTGAGAACCCAACTTGGCCTGCGGGATGTCATCATGTAATTTGAGCTCCTTCATGAGCGCACCGTAGTTCTCGTATTGGTACGCGCGGTAGGTCTTCGGAAATGGCATTGCTTCTAACCCGTCTTCTGATGAGAGAAATAAAAAGTGAGAACAATAAAAGGAGGCCTCGACTCCGTAAAGTCGTAATCTGACACCGTCATAGCCTTTGTTGACGGTGCCCAGCTAGTTGACGGTACATGTCCATGTTAGGTTGATATCAGTACACGGCCAAGACGCATAACCAAGTTCACACCAACAGCTTGTCGTTTAATGAAGGGTGTGGTGGTGGGATAGTGTCTACTTAACTTTAGTTAGTAGATCCCAAGGGTTCGGCTGCTGGGTTCGACAAAAGCAGTAAAATAGTTTCTATAACGACGCCACAAGAACCATATACTACAAATAAAAAACAAAAAAGAAACTGTAGTGAGCGTACATGGAGGTGGGAAGACGAGAGCGAAGATTCGTGAAACAACAACAACAAAAAACACCGAGCACGACACAAAGAGCTTTCATGTCTGTGAATTCACCTACGTTCTCTCGTCTTCTACCCCCCCCCCCACGTCAAGTTTACTGTTGTATATTCACCACCAACTTGCACAGAGCTTGACGCGTTTTGAGCTTGGCATAGGCATTCAGAGCCTTCTCGAACGGGTACACCGTGTCAATCACGGGCTTCACCTCCTTGGCCTCAATAAACTTAGTGATGGAGGCGAGCTTGTCAGCAGAAGGGTGGACGTGAACTTCACTGATCAACTGTGCTCCAAACTCGGCCTCCTTGACAGGCTGCGTCATGGGCAGGATTGTGACAAAGCGGTCGGTGTTCTTCTTCAACACGACTTGAGCACCCTCATTCCATGCAGCGTTCTCCATGCCGCAGTTGTAGAACGCTGTGGCTCCACCACGTCCAGCCACTTCTCCTTTCGGTAGTCGATGACCTGGTCGGCCCCCAGAGACTTCACGAACTCGGCCTTCTCCGCACTGGCAGTGGTGATCACACGCGCACCGACGGCGCGTGCAAACTGAATTGCATACATTCCGACGGAGCTGCTGCCTCCTAGGATGAGGACGGTATCACCCTTCTGCAGCTTGGCGTGGTTGAACATGCCTTGGTAGGCAGTCAAGGCAACAAGCGGAACCGACGCAGCCTCGTCGAAGTTGAGGTTGCTGGGATTTGTCACAAACTGCTCGTCCACGACGGAGTACTCGCTAAGCGTGCCGAACGCGCTGAACGGCGTAATGGCGTAGACCGCGTCACCAACTTTCAGTCGCTTAACGTCCTTGCCGACTTCGACGATCTCGCCAGCCGCGTCGAAGCCGATGCCGAACGGCTCGTTCGCAGATGGGGCCTTGCCCAGGAACAACTGGCCCACAGCTTCCAGCAGCATGTAGTCGATGGGGTTTACCGAAGCGCTGTGTACTTTGATACGAACTTGCTCCGCGCCGAGTTTCTTCTGAGGGACATTGCTTTGGATCTTCAACTCTTTCTCGAGTGGACCGTAGCTCTCGTACTGGTATGCGCGGAAGGTCTCCGGGAACGCCATCGTTCGGTCGGTCCAGAGGCGAGTTGATGTACTTGAGATCTTGCTTGCAAAACACAAAATGATCCTATTCCCCACATCATTTGATGGGTAAAGCACTCCGTAAACTGCTGTGTTGATGGAGAATGCTTGACTAATCTCGCAGTGTGATAATCTTCAGCATTTTGTCCAATCAGTCTCGCAGCCAGCGAAACGACGCCATTGACTTCTTTAGTACTTGAAGTATGTCGGAGGCGGATCCGGACGACGTCTACGCGAGCGATGAATACGAGCCCGAGTCGCCCACACGCCTTCAGCCATCCCCTACACATGCACAGC
Organism: Phytophthora idaei; assembly: GCA_016880985.1. Taxonomy (NCBI): domain Eukaryota; phylum Oomycota; class Peronosporomycetes; order Peronosporales; family Peronosporaceae; genus Phytophthora; species Phytophthora idaei. The sequence continues at coordinate 13,940 of QOKR01000411.1, forward strand.
AGTCTCCGGTCCTTTCCGCCGCAGTCCCTACGTTTCAGCTCGACGCGAATCTTCCGGACGACGATGAGAGCGAATTTGGAGCCGTCACACCATTACCCAGAGAGAAATCCAAGCGCGGTCGAACTCCTCGCGAGTCCAACGCTGTTAGTGGCCGCCATTTGATGGACAATACCCCATGGACGTACACCATCTCGGCGTTGCAGGTCCGTATGCTGCGAATTCCAGTGGTCGACTCAGCAGCGATCCGAGAGCTGCGGGTATTTGCGACGATCGACAAACAGGCGGCTCAATCCCGAGGATCGAGGTGGAAGCAAGAGCTCCATTCAGTCAGAGGAGGCTCGCCGCTGCGATCGACTAAGAAGCGTGGAAAACGAAATAAATCGCTGAGGAGGGTGGAACCGTATCGACGCAGTGGACTCATTGAAGAGGCCAAGTGGATGCGAGCCGACGGGAAGCTGCAATGGACTTTTCCAATGGAGAGGTTCCGTCGTTTGAAGGCATATGCTCCGAGGATAAAGGCATTTGTATATGGTATTGGAGAAGCCGGACCGGTGAATCATTCCCGAGCGCAGATGGAGAATCTCGCACGTCAAGAGAAAGATGGAGCGATTTTGAGCTTTGGGTGGTTCTTTCTCGATCTGAGGTTCGTCATTTTGTTTGGTTGACATTTTGACTAATGCACTAACTCTCTAAACTTGTGCGCTTTAAAGGACACCAGACCTTCCCGAACGATGGTTAAAGTTGCAGAATTCCCCTTTTGGTGGCGAGATTTTGATCTCCAGCACTTTCTTGCCGGTAGAACTATCATCCACGCAACCCGCACAGTCGGTTAAGAAATCGACAACACAGACTGAAGATAAAGGACATGCTAATGTGCCAGCGGAGACCAGAAAAGTGACAGTCAACAAAGCGGAGGCCGTACCAACCGTGGTTTCTGGCGAAAATGGAGAGTATTTGCAGATTGGAGATGGAAGTGGTCCAGACATTTTTGAGCTATCTGTCTTCATCCAAGCAGCTTTCAACCTAGTGAAAGTGGTGGAAACCTCGATGGGTGAGAACAGACAGGAACTGGAGCAAACTGGATTCTGGCTCAGCTACTCTCTATTTGACGTGGTAGTCCAGACTGATATTTTCCATAACCTTAGTGTCGCCGAGTTTTCGCCCATTCGCGATAGTTTCCGCGTGAAGACCAGCTTGAAGGATCTAACACTCTGTCTCGAGGCTTTGGGGACTCTTTCGGTGTTTATGTGTACGAAAAATCGGGTTCTTGCAGGAGTGGAGATTCCGTTGCACCAACTCCTGTTAAATGGATTTTTTGCAGAAGGAACGAACAAGCCGAGACTGGGCGACACAGTTGATATTGATGGCAAGTTTTCGTTTCCTGACTTCGAAGATGCCGTTATCTCGGCTTCCGTTGCCGTCGAACTTGTGGAATCTAAGGATACAAGAATCCAACGAGATAGGCCAGAGAATAAGTCAGGGCAAAACCCCGAAATTGAAGTACTGAAACAAGCAACCACAACCCATGACGATGAAACTATACCCGCTGAAACAAGTGAGGTGAATGCAGGAGACCAGGTTTTATTCAAACTGGACCACATACGCTTGAAAACTCTAGCAATATCTCGGTTTACTGGTGAGGAAAACCTATGCCTCGAGGTGGTCATTGGTGAACAACAAGTGTCTGGCGTCTTGGAATTTTGCTCCTATACCAAACAGCAAGCATTCGCAACCTGCGTGGCACTTGGAGCGGTTCTTGAGAATTTCTCATGTCAGACGGCTTTCGATACAGTTATTCGAATTCGATGTTTTTCATCAGTTTCCAACAACTTTGTTGCATCGTCGTCAGAATCTGCAAAAGCCATTCAGGACGATGAAGGCTATCCGAGATCCATTGTGTTCCCCATGTTGAACGAATCCAAGCAATCTGTGGGGCAGTGCACGTTGACCTGTACACGTCGACCGGAGGCTCACCAACAGCTTGGTCGTGAATTACTAAGGGACGCAATTCAAGAAGAACGCCACTACCGATTATGTCTAAAGCTGAAATCTGTCCGAGATATTGAGATCCCTGGAGGATATTCGCTTCGTTACCTGAACCCATTTCTCAGTTCGGCCCCTGGTAAGTACAGAAATGCTTGACATTGCCTGCTATTTAGTGCGAAGTACTTAAGTATGAGAGATGATTGACCTGGTATCAACGATTTTGCACAGTCACCAGTGACTGGTTTACTGTAAAAGACAAGGGTGAGCTGGAGTCCTTGAGTTTCTACTGCATGTTCGACTTAACCAAGAACCCACTTCAGCTCAAACAAGAAATGCAAGAGTCTGTCAGAATCGACCTGATCTCTAGCGACGAAGAAACGTAAGTTTTTGAGTATTTATACCTAGCGACATTACGCACTAACCTTGCTACGCTTTCGATGTGTACATGTAGAGTCGGAAGTGCTGTCTTCAGTATGAGCTACTTGTATTTCTCGGAAGAACACTTCTGCTGTTCTGAAGATAGTTGTGGAGAGATTTTCAAGACCCAGAGCGAAACGGAGGCCCACTGGCTTGAGGTTCATACCGATTCAAAACTGCCGGACACTCATGCCGGACCGGAGGCGTACTCGCATTCGTACCGCAGTTGCTCGATCAACATCCCAATTGTCAGTGCTGATACCAGTAATGGCTCAGCTGTGCAACAGCCACGACGCGTGGGATCCATCCGTGTTTCAGCTTTTTTGGAGGATATTGGACTGCTTACTGAGAAGCATGCAGCGGCCCAGAGAGCAGTGTACGTTGTGTGGGAATATTGAGTTGCAAAGAGAAATGTGACGATTAACTCTTCTGTTTTTTGTAGACTCACTCTCTCCTCACCTCCATTGCAAGAAAAAGTGAACATTAAAGAAGAAACGCTGGATGAATCTCGGCTACATGAGGATGTTTCTGCAAAGCAGATGCGTGAACAATCAACTGGTACGTCGGTCTTACGAGAAGCAGAAGAAACAAGTCGCAATACACCTGCGACGAGAGGGGTTTCTACGGTTGAAGTGTCTGCTGACAATTCCCACGAAGACGAGAGAGCGAGGCAACTCCGTGCGCGAGAAAAGGAAGCAGCACAACTCAAGGAGGCCTTGGAACGAGAGAGAAGCGCGTGGAAGCAAGAGCAGCATTTCCAGCAATTGCAATGGAAACGGCGCTTTGCAGAAATGGAAAAGGCAAGAATGGACGAACTTGAGGAGGAATGGGCACGTCGTGAAGAAGAGCGGAGCAACTTGCTGAAGGCAGCGCAGGAAGAATACCAGCGACTTGAGCAAACGCTACGGAAATCATTGGCAGATTTGGAGACGAGAGAGCGTCGTTTGGCTGTGGCTGAGACCGCTTTGCAGCGAGAGCAGGAGGCAAAACGAGACGAGAATGACTCTCTTCAGCGGCGTTTAAAGAGCGAGCAAAGCCACACGCTGTCACTGGCAAAGAAGCAGACAGAAGCATATGAGCGACGCATAGCACTGCTAGAGTCTCAGCTTAGTGATGCAGAACGCCGGGTCAAGCAAGTTGAAGCAGATTTTACTGAGTACCGTCAGCAGCAACGAAAACTTCCCGAGTCTAAACTTCGAGAAGAGATCGCAGCACTCAAGGGTAATGTGTCCGAGCTAGAAAAGCAGAAAATGGCGAAAGAGCGGGAATGCGAGATCGCTGAAGCGAACATCGGGAAGATGAAAGCTCAGGTGGATCAAATGGCTGGTTTACTTAACCGAGAGAAGAAGAAGCATGAAGCACGGGTGGTGGATGAGCTGGAGAAGCTTCGCGTGAAATACATCGCTCGGGAGGAAAAATACGTGCTGGATGGAGATCGAGACGAACTTCGAGCGATCAAGAAGCAGTTGGACGACTTGAAGGGGTTTAAGCTGAGGGGCAATGGTGGAAAGAGACGCTTCCATAGGCAGCGATCGCATGAATCACCTTCACCACAGCACCACCGCAATCACTGGCACACACAGAGTCGTCAGACTGCGTTTGTACACCACTCGCCCTCATCAAGTGAACATTACCACCCAGGATCTAGTTTTCACTCTGATCACGCCTACGGAGATGCAAGCGACTGGGAGGCATCCTCCTGCGTCGAAATTAGACGCGTAGACACGACCCCGCAGTTGACTTCTCGTGAGCCTCAAGGTGAACGCGAGTACTCAAGCTCTCGATCTCACATATCTAATCACGAGGGCTCATTAGCGACGGACAATTTCGACACAGACCAAGATCAAGGCGAGCTAGAAGACTCAGAGGATACCCACGTAGGACCACCTGACACTGAGCTTGGTCGGCTACTTCGCGAGCGGAAGTTGTTGCTGGCTAGTGGAGCATACGATGCTCAAAGCTACCTGGTACGCGAGCTTGATCGACTCATCAGCGTCACGAAAGCGAAAGCAGGACACCAAAGGTCAGTAGCTTAGATAAGCACCAACCCACCGATCGCGATTTGTTCAACATTTGTATTTTGTAGTGTCCGGTCTTCATGACTGCACAACTCAGGTCGTCTGGTTCTTGAACTTTTCAAAGGCTTGGTTCAGCACAGTGAAAAGCTCTTTCGCTTCCAGTTGCTCAGGAACCGTAGCTCCGCGCAATTTGTCAGGGTGAACGACCCGAATAATGTTCCTACAAGGACAAAATACACTATAGTGTGAGCGACAACAACCAGGGCGAAAATCAACAAGTTTGGACTCACCGATAGGCCTTGCGCACCGTATCATCGTCAGGCGATTGCACCACCATCAGTTGGCATTTCTTCAGCGCGTCGTTCGATGAGATTTGGTCCAAAGTAAGGATCATGTGCAGCAGTTCCTTGCCAAATGCCCACATCTCCACACGCCGATGAATATCCCCCCGAACAGCGTCCGCTTCATCAGCCTCAAGCTTTTTCTTCATCTGCAATTCATGGCGCTCACGCAAACGTGCTTGTTGGCGGAGGTACAGCTCTGTGTCAGCCAACGTAGGCTCGGGAGGTAGCGGTGGCGTCTCAGTCGACGGCGTTCGGAGGACCGGTGAGCGCTCTTCCTCCGCCTCACTTTCTGACGTCTTGCTCTCGCTCTTCCGCCGAGGGTTGCGACGAGGTTGGCCATCGATTTCCACGCTGTCATCTCCGTGGGGTCGTGGCGGGTCATTGGGATGAGGTGGCGAGGGAACTTGAGGCTCCTTCTGATCCTTTTGCTGCTGTTTGCTATTCATCTGCTGTCGCATTTGCGAGACACGAACAGCTTTCATGCTTGCCGGTCGTCGCCTTCCATTACGCCGTGCTTGCTGTTGCTTGCGTTTTCGTTCGCGATCCTCTTGTGCCATCTTTTCCCATTCCTTTTCGTACTCCTCCTTCTTCTTCGTCTCTTCGTGTTCCTTTTCTTGTTTGCGCTTTAGTTTCTCGTTGCGCTTTTTCGCTCGAGCCTCCATGTACTCATTCATGCGACTTTTGCTTGTGCTGTGCGTATTGTCACCTCCACTCAGGCTTCGCTTCTTTTCTCGACTTTTGGAAGACGTAGGCGAGCGAGACGAACGCTTGTCGTGGCGATCTTGACCTGATAGACTGCTCTTCCGAACTTTTCTGTGAACCTCAGTCTTGATTCTGACTACATGATCGTCTTCGTCTGCGGACGACGAAACGGATGAAGAGGAGGATTCCGACAAACTGTCAACCTTCTTAGCATCCACGTTCAGAGGCTGGCTCTTTTCCACATCAGGCTCGTCGGCGTCGTCGTCTGAAGAGGACGAGAAAGACGAAGAAGACGAGGAAATCCGCTGCGATACTCCAGAAGTTCCAATCTGCTCTCGTGCTTCGAAAGGATCGGCAAACCGTGTTGGTAACTGCGTCGGCTTGTCGGATGCCTCGTGTGATTCATGTCTCTCATCGTCATCGTCTTCTGATTCACTTACGCTGCTTAAATCTGCGTCAGCTCCTGCATCGGGAGGAATCAGCTGCGACGATATATTCACATGGACCGGAGATTTAAATGGCGGAGGCGCTTCGTGCACAGAAATTGGTGGAGGGGGAGGAGGTGGCGGCATGTCTTCGTCCGATGAATCACTCGACGATGACTCACTACCAAAGATGCTATCACTGGACTCGTCTTCGTGGTGGGATGGAGATCTCGCCACGTACATTCGAGGACGCTCCTTCAACACCTTGCTGTGAGCAAATCCTTGACGTGGAGCGAGTGGTGAGTCGAAACCAGCTTCACTTGTCGGTGCTGCATCGGCACCGTCGTCTTCAGCTTTCGCACCACTCAGCCCGCTCCGCGGAGACGAAGCTCGTTTGAATCTAGATGAAAGCTTCTCAAAGAAAGTCACAGACGTGCCAACGGACTTGCCGTTGGCCGCAGTAGTCTTGTCCTCCGCTGGTTTTTCCAGAGGATCAATAGTCGTTTTGATCGTTTGGGCCGAAGCAGCACGGCGTTTGCCCTCCCTTGGCTTAGGGGAATCACCTGCGAAACTCGAAGCAGAAAAGCCTCGCGAACGGTTCTGGCTACGACTTGGACTGGAGGCAGCACTTGTCGGAGAACTAACTCCAGGTGGCGGCGGTGTTTCTGCGGCAATCGGACTGGACGGAGTGGACTCTTTACCAGCTGTAAAGTCAAAGCTCGCGAGCTCTGCCTCCGCAACCACAGTTGCGATGCTGTCTCTAGGGTTGCCAGCATCATCTCTAGACTCCGACATCATTGCATCGGGGAAAAATCCCACGGATGCCGCCGTAGCCGCCGCTGTTTTGACCCCCACCGTGTCTTGAAGAGCTGTCAACTGCTTACGTAGGTATTTTTTCTCCTGCTGTTCTTTCTCCAGTTGGAAGTTGAGTCCTCGACTAATTGCCTCTGCATCCTCGCACCTCTTCATCAAACTCTGATACTTATCGCTTGCCATCACCTGTGCCGCAGTGGGCCTTTGGTGCGCTGTAGTCGTCAACTGTTGCTGCACTTCACGCAATTTCTCGACCAGCGCCGCATTTTCAGCCTGTTGTTCTCGAAGCCGCGCCTCTGCAGCTTGAAGAAGCCTGTCGTGTTTTTTATTCTGCGTCTCAATCTCTCGATGTGATTCCTGCTCCTTCAACTCGCGTTCTCGTCGGTTAATCTCCTCCGTCGTGGCAGCATCAGCTCGCAGCTGATCGCATTGCGCAGTCATCGCTGCCAATCTCGTCTGGATCTCGGTCATTTGCAGCTCGTACTGCTCCAAGTGGCGAGCCATCTTCTCGCTCGCCTTCATCAGCTGCTTGTTGCGCTTCTCAATGATACGTTGGCACTCCTTGGTGCGAATGGCACACTCCTCCTTGTCCTTATTGGCTTCACTAAGTCTGGTCTCCAGCTCCTCAGCGCGTTGCTGTGCCATCTCGAGTTGCGCCTTAAGCGCCTTCATCTCCGACTGTTTCTGGCTCTGACGGAGCTTTACGCGCTCATGGAACGTCTCGAGCGAGTCCCCAGCGTCGTCGTCGTTCTCGAACAGTCCTTTCCTCTCCGTGGAGTGTCCTCCATTATCCCCCGAATTGGCGGACGAGCTCATTGACGTCGTGGATGCGGAGAACATGGTACGACGTCGGAAGTCTCCGCCCGAGATTGAGTTCGACTGCGTATTGGCCGAGCGACTGCGTGCCATGGTGCCTAGCATAGGCGGCATCGCACCCGCTCTTTGGTTACCATCGTTCTCTTCGTCCGAGGCGTCGGAATCCCCCGAAGAAGACGAGAAAAGACCGCCGTTGCGCCCGCGACTGCTGTTGCCCGACGGAGCTCGTGCACTCGGGAACAACGGGCTGTCTATAGAAGAAACACGCATCGTGAGGTGAACAAGAGAGAGGGGAACGAGGTGAGATGCCTACACAGACCAACCTTTCGCCCCGGGGCCGACCGTAGCGCGTCGCATGACGTCAGCACCGTGCACGAGCTTTGCGGATTGATTCTGAGAACTGTCGTAACCAGAGGGTACTCAAGTTACACTTGGAGTAACCAAAGGGTTACATATCCCTGCTTTAGTGAAGTGAAGAGACTTGATCCTAGTGGCGCCAAAGCGCAACGGGTGGATCAATACTCGATTCCTCCAACGATGGCGACGGCGAGTGCGGGTGGCAGCCCGAATGACGACGTGGAGAAGCTCAAGCGGAAGCTGCGGAAGCGCGTGACCCAGGCGGTGGACACAGTGTGTGGCGAGTGGGCGCGCGCGCAGCAGCAGAAGCCGACGCCTCTGCAGCAGTCGGACGTGAGCATGGACCGATCCTACGGTAGCTGCCGGAAACTCGTGACTTACATCTCGGACAACATGGCTACATCACCGGGTTTCATCGAGCAGATGGACCGGATCATCCTCGCCTGCTTCAGTGGCGCTTCGAAGCGCGTGCTCAGCTCTGTGGCGACTCAGGAGGTCTGGTTCCGAGCTTCGGAGTCGGAGGAGGAAGAGGAGGTGGAGGAGGCAAGAGAGGTGATGGCAGGACTCATTAGTCGTAGGGGCCCTAGAGGACGCGTGAAGCCTATTGAGAGAGAAGCTGCTAGTGACGACGTTGTCATCAAGCAGGAAAGAGTTGAAGGGACGAGTGCGACTCCTCGTGCTACTGCTGCGAGTGGAACGGCAGCAGACGGTGCGGGACTTGAAAGGCGCGAGGTGGCGGGATCCTTGCTCGAGAAGCGCCCGAGGAGCAGAACCAGCAAGAAGAAGCTGTCCACCAAGAAACCATTGCAGGAATTAGTGGTGGCGGAGCCGAAGAAGGCGGCTCGGCGTCGAGCAGAGCTGAGCTCTGCAGAGGAGAGCGTTGAGGCCGACACGGGGACAGATGAGGAACGGGAGGAACGTAAGAGACCAAAAAAGCGAATGGTGCCGCGACAGCATGAAGACGTAGTGAACTCTGCATTGCCGGTGGAGGATGAACAGGGACTTCTTACGTTCAAAGAGGCTATTGGGGAGCTGTGCTACCAAGAGCGACGTTCACCTGAACAGACGGATTTTTTCAAAGAGCGGCTGCGCAAGTCAATTCAATTTGTAGATGCGTTGTTGTGCCGACCGCCGCCAGGTAAAATGTGTACGCGAACTTGCAGCAAAATTCGAGGATCAATGTGTAAGAGCACCGCACCATGCCAGGACAAGATGTGTCGTATTTGGCACGATGTTGAAGCTCACACAGATCGCTGCAAAAACTCCAAATGCGAGTTCAAACTTCGAATCCTAGTGCGCGAAACCATGTACAAGCGCCACAGCAAGCAGTTGGCGATCAAAAATGCTAGCCAGAAACTGCGGAAAAAGAACGCAACTTTGGATGAATTGAACGCCACCGAGCTCAGTGAGCCTGGAACATTCGCTGAAGCAATCGTAGCACTTGAGAGCGAGATCGAGATATTGGAGCAAGGACTAATTACCGAAAAAGCTGAAATAGCCGAAATCAATGGTACCCTTGAAAAATATTGGGCGACATTGAACGAGATCGGGATCGAGTGGAGACACGATTCTATTGACAACTTTCCAGAATTTGTTACGCATTATGCGAACAAGAAGAAGCGCAAATAGGTTGTAGGGCCACCAGTCAGAGAGAGAGATGGAGAAACACCGCAACCGCCATTTTGTCGGTGCGCTATATTTGCTACATATTACTTCGCTTGCAGCTGATAAGATGGCAAATTTAAGAATGAATTTAGCCCACACTTTCATCATAGAGGCCAGTTTTCCGAAGTGGAAGGCTCGTGACCGGATCGAGACTTCGGCCTTAAACCAACCCGATTGAGGTGCTGGACGCTCAAGGTGCCATATAAGAGTTTCGCTTAGCTGTGGGTACACTTGCAAGTTGTCAGGTGGAACGTCAAGCATGCTTTGTCATTGTCCACATCGAATGCTCATACTGTAAATCCATTTCGTAGCTTTACCCCAGCAAGCTCCTTTGCGCGGCGAGATGCCAACGTTAATGCCACGTACGGCTTTATCCGGTAGCGGTCTCGCAGCTCTCGCGAAGCAACCACGCTTTCTTCCATTCGATTCGCAGAGTCGAGGAAGTGCTGTAGCTTACTTGCTTTTGTGGGCTATATAGTAGGAAGTACATGTTTACTTTTTGCTTAGCACTTGTACGGCTTGGTAACCGTCATCTGGATCCACCTTAATGGCATTCGTACCGATGCCATGTCGGTTTGCAAACCAATGCAGGTAGCCAGCCGGAAATCCTGGTTATTAGCGTCTCCCGGGTACCGTTCCATTCAGGGCTTTACATACTTCATGCTGCTTTGCGAGACTGAAAGCCTGTAGCGGCGCATCTTAGCTAGGCTAGTACTGCTTACCTAACTAAGATCTCATCTAGTTCACCCGATACAATCAGGAATTTTCACGCGTAAACAGGTCCAACCGCCGTTTCGGCAACGTGGCATAAGTGGTCTTCACCGCTCGTTTCACTCACATGTACTGGTACACCCGCCGTGGGATCTTCCCAAGCAAGTTTGGACCAGACTGCCTTCACGGTTTCGATAACATGCTGACGATGGATTGGTTTCTAATCTACATGAACAGGTGTCAGGCGGGAGTCGCCCTCGGGTTATCGCTGATGCTGAGGCCGACATCCCCGATCCGCCCTCCCAAAATGGATCATATCATATCATAAACGGCTGGACGACAGTAAAGCAGACTCACCAACGCACTCCAAGCTGCGAGCGATGAAGCAGGTAGAATGCAACCGAAAGGTCCAGGAAGCCCTTAGGGCTAGAGCTTTTCCCCCGCAGTTTATCTATCCAGAAGCACAACGAGGCAAAGACGAGTTGGCGCCGGTAACGAGTTTGTTTGGTAGAGCTTTCGTGGTGTGGGCCCCCGAGTCGGGAGGCAGGCCAGAGACCTCAGTGCGTTTCATGCGGCCGCTTGTCTACTCCACGACTCAAAAAGTACAAATCGCGGGTGGTTCAAGGCGTTGACGCGAAGTTATACTTGCTTTATGTGAAGTTCAGTGCACTGGTACAGATGAGTGCTGCTTTTCGACGGTATCTACACAAGCGCGTGGAAACAACAGTACTCTTTCCGTTTAAAACAAGCCACAAAATTGGTTACTCAAAGTGTTTGATGAAGATCTTTCATGATGGTCTTACTTCTCCCGGTGGTTTGGCTACGACTATGGCAAATATTCGGCGGAGACGGCAGACGCGTTACTTCAAGTTATATTCACTCTTCTCGGATCAAATTTCCCGCCTTCGCGAGACTAACCCAGCATATTTGGCATCGTCACTACATCATGCTCAGGGTTCTGTCAGCGAAGTGCCTTGCCTCTTGAGCAAGTGATGACTTCTGTTTGGCTAGAAATGACTGAGGTGTGGAGTTTTCTTGCTGAAAACCTCATGAGAAAGATGCGTGCTTCGAATAGGTCATTCTGTCAAGTTCTGTAAGAAGTTTAAAGTGCGGACTGGAAGTGGTCAACGAGAAATAATGTGTAATGCCAAGATGCTTCTGCTGGCACAGAGTGAGTCGGCCAAATTCAAGGCCGTCGCCTCACGTGGTCCGAGAACAATGACGAAACGGAAGCTCTGTTGCGTTACACCCAGCCATTTATCACTCAGAACAAAACCGATCCTGATGGTGTATGTGTATTAACGATAATGCTTCTGCAGTTAGGAAAATGGTGAAATAAGTCTTTGGGGAGCAGGTCAGCGTGAAGCAGAACCCTTTTCACGTTCTTCAACGAATCTCCGAGAAATCCATGTCACATCGCAAAAAGCACGTGTGAAAGGACCTGAATGAAGCATTATATGCGGTTGACCGTGCACTGCGTAGCACGTCTGAAATGACTGAGCGTTTTCGTAAAGTCACGAGAGGGTAAGCTTGACTGACATTTCTTGCACGGAAGACAAATGGCGTGGGTGCTGCCGAAGCAACGCGAGTCAAATTGAAGACGGCGGTATATATGTGTCCGACAACACGCACTCTGAAGCTGGACGGAAGGTCCGAGTCGTGTCGACGAGTCAACTGGAAAGGTTCCATGCTGGTCTGGAAAAAAATAGTTGCGCGTCCAGTGTCAGCAAAGCTTGGTTTGCATATTCTCGATATTAATATAGTAAAACATAATCTTCGTGTGGGGGCTGCATTTGAACGCAATCCCGACTTCGGAGTTCTCGCCTTCATCACACATGCACAAGCTGCCCTTCTGTCGCGTGGCAGTGTGCCTGAATCTCCGCAGCTGTCGTTTGACATCCAAATATTACCCGTGCCTCTCGAGGGGCCGCAGTATCGTTCAGCCTCTACCACTGACTATGGCTTCAGCGCGTGGCAGCCCGTGTTTGAGTCAGCTCACATCAGACCCGGTAGCTTGGATGTGGCCCTGGCAGCACCACGGCACCACTTGCGAACAGTACACGAATTACTACTGAAGAGCTGCATCTCTGTAGTGACCAACCGCCTTCAGCAGCACATGTTCTTAACTTCACTAAGTTTGGATGGAAATGACTACGCGACCTCAACATGATTCTCAAAGCAGGAACACGAGATCTTCGTTAGACCCGTGCTGAGCATGAGCGCGCAGAATGTCCATGATCCACCTGCACGCTAGTCACAACTCAACGTCGTTGTCGCTAACAGCCCCAACACTGCTCTCTCACTGCGCCGGCGCAACTACACAACGCTTCATTCGTAGGTCACGGATCCTGACACTCTGTTCCACGCCACGGTAAAAATAGAAGTGATAGTTATGTAGTGTATGAACGCAAAGCGATGAAGACGTCTATCGGTAAGAATAATGCTTGTAAGAGATGCATGATTTTCAAATGCAGGTGTGCATTCGCTCAATATATACACATACAGCGACTTCATCAAGTATCGTAGTCGTATGTATCGCAACAGGATTGTTGGGACATAGTCTGGTAGCTTGATACCTCGCACGGTATACTCGAAAAGTGCAGCACAAGGGGGCCACAGTTGGCGGCGTCAGTTTGCTTCAAACTCTTCTCGTACATAACCACAATCTTGTCCATTGTATCTGGAAATAACTTCCTCACGATCGCTTCGCATGCGTCCATTTGCTTTCTCTTCTGTTGCGGATCAAATATGGTTACTGTTGCAGGTATAGCCTTAATGTCAAAGGCTGCACCGCACCTGTGATTTCCCTGGATATGTATCGGTAGGAGCACGAAGTAGGTGCCGTCATCGAAGGGCTTCGTTTTCTGGACGATTACGGTTCTGCTTGCAGCGCTCTTGGTTCCCATAAATGTTGGCGAAATGATTCCAATGGGCAGTTTGAATTCCTGTTGCAGAGATGCCATTGCATGCATGATGCAGTCGTCGTTTATCCACAGATCTTGCCGAAAAACCAATAGGCCTCATTTGTGATCTCCTCAAAAGGCGAAATCCGGGACATAGGAAACACTAGTCTCTGCATAGCAGTAGTGGCTATTGCTTTCTCAAGATTAGCGTATTCATCCAGCCCTCGTGGTATATCTAGGCTATTTAGAGACGTTGTCTGCACCCATTCGATTGTCTCCACGACATCTAACAACTGCTTCATAACTTCGTGGTACTCAGTCATCACCTCGAACTGGTGTTTCGTAAATGTGTCCACCTTATGCACGCGAATGCCAATTGCAACGTCAGCGTTCGTGAGTATTTTTTGATAATCTTCCATGGACCGGGAGCACTTTCACACGAACGCTTCTGGAAACACAAACTTGAGGTAGCTCCTGCATTCATATGGTGATACGAGTTTAGGAATAGCTTTCTTTCTTGGCCCCACGGTCTTTTCAGCAAACCTAGATAAAACTGGTAGGCGGATTCATAGCTGTACGAAAACTTCAGCACTTTACCAACGACCCCAAGCGTGGCATCTGGTAAGAGAGCCCCTTGCACAAGTTGCTTGGCTTCTTTTCCAGAGGCAGCCATTTGCCTTTTCTTTTCTTCTCGCTTTTGGGTCTTCCTCACGGCTGGACGTCCTCGACTTTTTGTACTTTTGACAGCGAAAAATGATGGTTCTTTACCGAAGCTGGAGCTCCGAAAATCATCTGGACTTGAGCGTTTCGCTGGCAGAACGGGTGCTGCTTCAGATTCCACTTCCTCTGAATGACGTTTCAAACCAGCCACTTCCACTGAATGAATCTTGTCGACAGTCCCATCATCGGAGTGCCTTTCATCATTCGTCACTCCCTCTGTGTGACGCGTGACATTTTGCGCCACTTCCTCGTGGTGACGATTGACATTTTCCGGCTCTACGAAGTGACACTTGTCTTCATCCACTTCCACACAGTTGCCTGAGTCAACTAGCACCTCCTCCGTGGGAGCTTGGTCTTCAACTCTTACCGTTGGGGGTTTGCTGTCGCTGTAAATCAGAGCTCCACCATAACAGGCGCTCGATAAACACGATGCTTGAGTAAATTCGGGCACATCTCCATCCTTTACAGCATCTTCAAAGCTACGGAGTGCTTCCAGCATTTTCAGGTAAACGGATGTACCGTTACGGCTCATAATGGCGGCAATACGACATCCCACGTCGTATGCTGTGCGAAACTTGTTGGTACCGTTCAGTACCTTGTGGCGCGGAGCGTTTAGCGACGAGTTTTTCACCCAGAACGAGCGGCATGCTGTCTCGCCGGCGGCCATCTCGTCATCATCGATCGGGATATTGAGTGGATAGGTTAGACACCAGCGTGAATGTATCTGCTTCATCGAAGTTTTGTTTGAAATGAGCCACCAGTAAATTACGTGACGACATGGTAGCAACTCCGTTCTCATGAGCGTACACGAACATCGATAGACCTAATTTCGACATCGAGAAAAAGAACACTTAGCTCACAACGTCAATTTATTGGTTAAATTTCAAATGAGTGAAACGAACCTTTGTATCAACGTGATACACACGGGTCGAATCGATCGAAGAGGTCAATTCATGCACGTGCTGGTGTAGCTCACGCACAGTGTAGTGCGTTTTTCAATCGTTGGCAACTCGATACTGCTCTTCTACCAGTTGATACGCGTGCTGGCTTGCCTCCTTCGCCAATTGATTCAGCTCACTATCGGCTCCTCTGTGGCGCATGTATCCCACATCAGTGATCTTCGGTGTAATCGACTTCAGCAATGGATTGCAAATAAATAAGCGTGTCTACACACTCATCCATGGTCACTGTTGGTTTTAACACGTCCTCCAAATGTCCCCACGCCGCCTCCAATCTAGAGAGAGAGTACACAAAACATTCGTAAGTGGAAGCAATAACTTCAATCTAACGAGCACTTTCGTACCGGTTATTTGTTGTATTCTCCAAGTGAGGAACATCAGAACGCCCATACGCACTCCACGTCGTTCGGCACTGGTACCAATTGGCATGAAAATACTTCAACAACGGGTGCTCAGGCTCTCGAAGCTCTTCACTCATTTTTGTCTGTTTACCCTCCACAACGTAGTACACGCTATTTGTGCGTCGTGTTGTATTTATCTTCCGTTGGAGCATTGGCCATCATGTGAACAGCATCATTCACTTTTTCTTGATCGAAAACACCATAGTCACTCTTAGCCATCTCTCCCCGAAGGTACTTCACGACATGGGACACACATAGGAAAATTGTTGCACCAGAGAGTTCTTCTCGAAGCAACGCAATTTCACCAAAGTCCTTGTCCCGCTATAATCACTCAAACTTTATCCCATATCGCATTGAACGACTTGAATGAATCCGTCAAGCACTCCGAGCTTTCATTTTCCATCAGCGCATGCTCCACGTACTGTCCCTGCGTAGACAAAGACACAAACAGATACAAAAGAGGCACCCGGATGTACGCACGCACCCGCATGTCACCCAGAGACACAAACAGTCACACAGACAACAAATAGTCACAAATTGTCACAAAAAGGCGCCACCCAGTACAAATTAGTCAGAGCAAATACGTACATGCCCGAAGACGTCGTGTATCATGAAGCTGAACAACTTGTAGCGTGCGTCGTTAGTGTTGTGAGTCGCGTCCACCATCATCACCCCCGGTAACGCCTAGAAAATAAAACCCTGCGCATCTGCTGCGTCGGAAAAGTGATAGTCTGAGCTAGCTTGTTATCGTCCACGTAGACAGTCGCAGAGTTCTATGTCTGAGAGCAGAACTCACGAAAGCAGCACTCCAGTCGAGACTCCACGGTAGTAGCTCCACGACGAATTTATTTCAGCTTCGAGACGAGGTTGTGCACATCGCGCAACGTGACTTGTTTTCCTAAAACGATACTCACGTTAGAATACAGTAGTCTAAACTTTGCAAATAACAGCGACATACCTGTCCTGCGTCTCAAATATCGCATGCTGAGTTTGTTCTTCGCTCCAGCGGCTTGTAGCTCAGCAACAAAGTCGATGACGCCTGGATCGTCAATCCGTCGATTCGAGGGGTGGTTCTCGTACGTGCGCTGGTCCAAAGTGTGGTTGTGCTCAGTCACCTGTTGAGTGACTTTCACTAGGAAACCTCGATCGCCGCACCAGACGACTGTTAGAGATAACTGAGCTTCACACAGCGTCGACTTCTTGAAATAGCTCTCACGCTTGCCTGTCGAGCGGCTAGCCCGCGGCCAGCCATGCGTGCAGATTAGCCTTTGATAGTACTTGCCAAAAGAAACTGGAATTTCCGTCGTAGACGTTAGTTTTCCACGCTCTGTAAGATCCCCGTTCCTCGCTTCCACACTGGTGGACGTCCTCTTGCGAAAACCTTGGCGAGTATCTTCCTCATGCACTAGTAAGTACTCATAGAAGTCGGCACAGCTAGCGAAATAGCTCTGTTGAATCGCTGGCGCAACAACGCGCGGAACCATATATGCAGGAACGTGGGCCTCTGGAGCGCTGGCTTCTGGGGGAGGATTACCGACCTCAGGGTCCGAGCCAGCAGACACCAAATCAGCGGTGGTTTCAAAATAAAAGGCCCTGAGGCGCCGACGACGGGAGAAAAGGGGGAGAGGGTGTTTGCCAAATCCCAAAATTTGAATTTTCTGGCCATCGTAATCTATTCTTTTTTATTTACCGCTCAGTTTGTGATTTTAACCACTTCCTTGTAGTATTGTAAATTTCCCACCAGTATAGTAGTACTAAGCTAATAGTAGTATTTCCGTTGTTTTTAATAATACTATCGGTAGTTCGGACTACTACCAATCTTAAACAATAAAATGGATGTCCGCCTGTCCGTCATGTTACGCTTTTGCGGACTTGTGATTGGCTATAACAAATCACGTATCACATGACACTCATGAGACATTTCTGACTTAAAAAGTATTAGCTTCTAGAAAACGCTAAAAATAGTCTCGAGTACTGGCTCGCAAATTTCTATGAGCGGCTTTGCGGGCTCGCTCGAACTTACAGATTTGACTAGAATGTAGGTTTTAAGTGCGCTGATGATGCGGATAAGCTTGTGGAGAACTCTGTTGCCCCTGTATTATGGTCCCGGTGGCTTATTTTAATTAAAATAGAAGATTCACTTCTTCATCATGCAATCAAACCGCTATCCAAGCAGTGACGCGCTTCCGTGAATCCCATCGACTACATGATCTTGGAGTTCGCTGGGGAGGCGTTCCTGAAACGATCGCCATCCGAGGACAAGCCCTTCACGATCGGTATGGATGGCGCTGGAGAAGTTGTGGAAGCCGGCAGTGAGGTTCGGAATCTGAAGGTGAGCGATGTTGTGTACACGATGCTTCCATTCACCAGCTTCGGCTCGCTCGCCGAGTATGCCGTTGTCAACGAGGAGTTTGTTGCGGTCAAGCCGAGTAACATGAACTTCGATGAGGCAGCGGCCGTGCCTCTCGTGGCCCAGACTGCCTACCAGGGTATGTTTGAGCATGCCAAGCTGCAGGAGAGCGAGACTGTGCTAATCTTTGGAGGCAGCCTCCGTTGGTATGTACGCTGTGCAATTCGCGCACGCCATTGGCGCCGATGCGATCACTACGGCCAGGCCGACAAAGCTGACTTCTTGAAGTCTCTGGGCGCCAACCAGGTCATTGACTACAGGACTGAAAAGTGGCAAGACGTGGTGGAGATATATTCTGTTGACGCTGCCTACAACTGCGGCACGGAGAACGCCGCATGGAACGAGGGCGCTCAAAATGTGTTGAAGAAGGGCACTGGGCACTTCGTCACGATCTTGCCGATGGTCCAGCACGTGAAAGAGTCTGAGTTCGGCGCGAAGCTCGTTGGCCACGTTCACGTGGATCCTTCGGCCAAGACGCTACGCGAAATCTCCAAGTACATCGAGAGCGGCAAGGTGAAGCCTGATATCGACACCGTCTACCCGTTCGAGAAGGCGCTCGAGGCCTACACGAAACTCAAATCTCGCCATGCTCTGGGCAAGTTGGTGGTCAAAGTTTTTAGGTGTTAAGGGAGTGCATGAAGAGGAACTGCGTAGTGAGGCATATAGGCTTCTTGCAATTTGCTATCGCTGGTGAGTTGTAAGTTAGTAAAAAAAAGTATAGTTTCAGAATACTGCACACTCGATAGCAGTCGTTCTCTTTTATGACAAATGTATTGCCCTTTTGTATTGCAATGTGCAACATTTCTAAAAACCTACTAGAGACCTTTCGTAGAATTTTTTTTGCGGGAAACGGGATGCGAGTTATGGCACGCGTCGGCAGTGACAACTGGGGCGTGTGGTGTGTGACGGGAGCGCTGCCGCCAGCATCTTCTGTAGCGGGGCGATTGCGTGCGAGTTTGGCAGAAACCACGCGCTTGCTGGCCGACTTCGAGCGAGAACAACTGGGGGTTTCTCTAGACACCTACCAGAAATGCTGCAGGCAGCTGATCACATACATGGCAACACACATGAACACGTCGGAGGATTTCGTGGAGAAGATGGAGACAATTATTCAGGCGAGTTACAGCAACCGCACAGGATTCGAGTTGGTTTCGTTGGTGACTGGAAGTTTGTACGCTCAATACAATGGCAGTGAGCCTGAATCTCATAATGCTGCTGTGCCTAGCACCCCAGGTTCTCGGGAGCCCATAGTTAAGACGGACACGGCCGTGGAAGGAGCAGTTGCAGTTACCCCACTTGGTGTCACACACGCAAGCGTGGCCAGGTTGAGGCAAACCTGCTCCCCACACGTCGACTTGACCGTGTCAACCCCGCCAACAGTGGGTCGAGGTGGCAAGCGGCGGTTATCGAGAGGGCGATTAGCCCCGCAAGAATCAAAGCGCTCTCGTCTTTTGGTGGCACGGAATCTGTATGGTGCAGGAACACTTGATTGCGAGGAGAAGGATGAAGACAGCGATCCGGAGAGTACGAAGGAATCCGAGACAGAAACTGAGACGGAGGCAGAGATAGAAGTATGCGGGCGCCAAGAATCAAAGCCGCGAGTGCAAGCCATACCAGTGCAAAATAACGAAAGTGGCGATGGAATCCTGTGGCCATGCGCTGGTAACCCGTCGGAACGATCTCCCGCATACAATCAACGCCTTAAAGCAGCGGTAATGCTTGTAGACGCGGAAAACTGCTGTCCACCACTGGAGATGGAGTGCACCCAGGGGTGTTCGAGAATCCGAACGCGAATGTGTGAGACGCACCGAACACAAGGTGGCAACGCCAAGCCATGCCATAACGGAATGTGCTGTGTGTGGCGTGAAATCGACACCCACTTAGTGCGCTGCCAGAACTCTCAGTGTGAGTTCAAGAACATCGTGGGGCTGCGCCAGACTATGCATGATATCCAACAGCATGAACTGAAGCTCGAATCTACAAGCAAGAAGCTACTAGCGGTCGAAAAAGCAATGTGCGATGGTGTTGATTCTGATGATGACTCTCGAAGTCAACTCGAGAGTAAAATCAAGAGATTGGAGAATAAGTGTAACAAGCTGGAAGACGCTGTTCTCCTTCATAAGGACAAGGAGCGAGCTTTCAAGATCGACCTGAACGTCCTCGAAGTTTACTTTCCAAACAGCGATCCAAATGATTTTCCAAGCTTCCAGAGCCATTATGGGCCAAGGTCGTAATACGGGATGAGTGTCGAGTAAGTGTTAATGTATTGCTGTATTGAAAACCCTTGCTTCGACTTGGTTGCATCAGCATACTTCCGATCTTCTTCATCATCGGTACGAGACAGGTCGTCCAGCATAAGGCACGACACATGATAAAACGTCGATTGCTTCAGCTACATGCTCTGCGGAAGTGACGCCAACGGTTCACTTGCACCCCGTTTCGAGTTGCAATACACATGAGTGAGCTTCTGAAGTTGGTCTGGTGCCAGCTTGCGATTGAAACGCGATTGAACAGTAAAGCACTGGACCCCAAACGACGGGGACGGAGAAGCGCTCGATGCCGGCAAACCGAATACCGCTACTGCCAACTGGTACAAGTACGGGAACTGGCCCCGACGCTCCACCCAAAAGTCCTGTGGCGTCACAGCACCGGACTGCAGCAACTGCCAGTATGCTTGATTGGTTTCTTTCAGTTCGACCACCATGACCTTGTACTTCTGCAGCTGCGTCAAAATGTCAACGGTATGACCTTCACGTTCGCAAAAGCGAACGATGAAGCTTTCCACCTCCTGCTTCTTCCGTTCATCCAAGGCTTCACCCAAATACAGCGGGTCCAGCGTATATGCCACGCCATGCGAGTCACCGTAGATAGCGTTGAACCTCTCGGTAACGCAGGAAGTGATGAGTGCCTTCTCCTTCTTGCTCACCCACTCCATCGAAGAGTATACCGTCAAGAGCTCTATGAAGTACGGGAAGACCTGCGACAAAGGAGGACAGTCTTCCTGGAAATGTTTCAGCTGCTGCTGCAGAGGACGCAGGACAGCAAGCGAGTTGACCAGATCCTGCACAAATGTCTCCCCCAGGACAAAATCCTGCACGCGCTTCAGCTTCTCCTGCTCGGCCACCGCGCTAGTATCCACAAAGTCTCGACGGGCAACAATCGCGTACAGCACCTTCTCGTGCTTTAGTAGAGCCTCCAATGAAGCGGACATCGAGCTGGAATCCGGAAACTCTACTGCCTGATTGGTTTCAGATGCAGAGACTAGCGTAGACACTAGCGTTTGCAGTTTATGGTTTCCGTGAAACACCTCTGTCAGATCGGCAACGGATGTTTGCAGCTTCTTAAGCCATGGCAGGATGCCGCTGACGTCCTTGAGCAGCAAAGTGAGCGAATTGCACACACAGCCGTGGAAGAAGGAGCATCGTGGGTGCTTCTTCTGGATCCTGTCTCGAGTGTATTTGGACAGAGCCGACGTCGTGGGCGCCACAATGCCATAAAACTCTGCTTTCTTCTCCTTAGTCAGCACCGCTTCCACCTCGTCAGCGGTCAGCTCCCCACCACTATCCTGACTTGTTGCAGTTTTTGAATCGAGGTAGTACGAGACACCCTCACACGTGGCCCCGAACGTGGCCACACCGCACCCTCCAGCATCCACCCAGTTCTCCACTGTGAGACAGCACTTCTTTCCACTCAGAGCCTTGGCAACCTTGCTCTTGGACGCGATAAACTCGAGGGCCAGCAGTTCGTTCTCCAGCTCGAGCTTCGAAGGCAGAGTCGCATCACTCCGTAGCACTTTCAGAGCGTTCAGCAGCAGCTCGTTCTCACCGTCTTCAAATGATTGTCCCGTGGCATACAACCAATAGGCGAACTTGCGCTTGAAGGCACCGCTCTTGTTCCCGTAGTTGTTACCACTCGAGGATCTGGGCTGCTTGATCTCCGCCCCCACAACTGACTGCGTCGACCCTGTCTCGGTAGTCCCTGTCGCCTCGTTGCCCCTCGGTGGAGGCATCGCTTGCGCGTGTACGCCTGGACATTTGCGCTCGAAGTGAGCGCGAACCCGCTCAACCTTGGCCACCCCGTAGCGGTGGATGAGCGCCCCGCAGCGGTTGCACACCACTCTCTTGTCCGCGAAGACGGTGGTGAATTCCCACACTGGATCTCGTTTGCGCCCGGCTCCTCGGCGCTTCTTGGTCGGCGGCTCGGGCTCTGGGGGCGACGGTGCGGGCTCGGCGAACAGCCCAACGCTGGTGCTGGGTGGCTGTGTCTCGCTTGCCATTGGGTTTTCTCTGGTCTGAGGGGGAATAAGCTGCTGTGTTTTATCGAATTACAGAAAAGTACGCTGGCTCTGATTGGCTTTTATTTAATTTATTTTCATCTTGACAGCTCTCTCTTTATTTTAACTAAAATTAAAACTAAAATCATTTCATGTATGCTTTTTTTTTGCGTGTTTTTATACGAATGCAGATCATTTTTGCGTTTAAAGAGCACCATTTTCGGACCCATTTCACTAACGGTGATGACGGACTTGTTGGTGGGGCGGCTAAAGGCACAGCTGAAGCGCTCGCTGCGCAAGCACGTGGGAGAAGCGGTGAATGACGTTTGCGACGCATTTGTAGACGAGCTGAAGCCGATCGACGCTCCGCCATTGGCGCCGACGCTGACACAAATCGGAACCCTAAAGAATGAAGTGGACTACGACTGCTGCCGACAGTTGGTAGAGTATATCGTCCGGAATATGGACACCTCGCCGGGGTTCGCGCAGCAAATGGATTGCGTGATCCTGGCGTACCAGAGCAATGCCTCGGTGGACATACTCAACTCAGTTGTGAATCAGAATATGTGGGTGAGACGGAGGTGCGTACAAGATACTGGTGGCGAAAGAGAGACACTTAACAAGTTTAAGGCATCTACAGAGTTGCAGACAGAATTGAAGGATAATGACACAAACCCCGGTACCATTCTGGAGGGAGGAAACGTGGGTGCTGCTGCGAGTTTGGCAAGTGGGAAGTTGCCGAGTACTTCCGGAGTTGACAGCCTCAAAGTAAAATCCGCAGAAGTTGCAGCAAAGAGTAGCAAAGGTGCTCGTGCTAACACAAAACCTTCACGAAGGAGTGAGCCTTGTCGTATTTATTATGCTGATGTGATGAAGGACAACACTCAAGTTGCCACGGCGAAGACTTCGGCTTCCCGAAGTGGAGTCCCACCAATGAAGACGCTAATACGCCAGAGTAGGCGAGCTCACCCACCGACAGAAGTCTTGTTTGCGGATGTGATGAAAGCAACCAGCTCTTCAGGAGATATCGCTGACTCAAATAACGGCCTATTCGTAGGTACAGCTTCCATGCCTGTGGCTTATACAAAATCTGTAGTTCAAGCTGATACTGCGGAAGCATGCTCACAGAATTCTTCCTTTTCGGGAGGAAGGGCGTCGATCTCGAATATCTCTGCTTCACCGAACTCTCAAGCACACAACAACGCAGCTTCAGGACCTCGGGAATGGGGAAAGAGAAAACTTTTGGTGACAAGAAAGCGACCAAAAGTAGCTGCAATGCCGTCGAAGCGAGCGCGCCGAACATCCTGGGAGCATTCGCTAGAATTTTTTTATCAAAGCTCTACAGGAACCGATAACTTTCAAGAGGAAAAGGCTAGCGCTCGACAGCAAACGAATGGTGTATCTAATGACGGCTACATTCAGTCGCAGAAAGAAAAGTCAAACGTGGTAACTCCAGAGGTGAAAGGAGAACAGCAGAAAACTGGCGTGGAGGTATTGACTAAGAAGGCGTCGAAAGTTGTAGCAGTGAGTCAATCTGAACCTCGTGGCGATGCCCTTCAAACGAACCGATATGGCACTATTATGATGACTGGAGCATTGAAAACGGTGGGAGTCGGAGCTTTCAGTCTAGCAGAACAAGTAGATGTGGACGGTGAAGCAAGGGTGAAGAAGAAGAATTCTAGTATTGTAGCTGCGTTGTCGAAAAGTGTTGCAGAAGTTCATGAAGTGGCGGGTGCGGAGAAGAATGCCAGGGCAGGTAACACAAAGGAAAAGCAGAATACCAAAATACTCGCAGCAGCTAAACTATCAAAGGTCGAGAGTGGCCGAAACAACGATAAAGCATCAATTACTGAAGAACTGCGCCAAGTGGAGCGCGATTTGGAGGCCGGTGACGATGTTTGTGGACTGAATGTCGCGAAAGCGAGATTCCAAGCGATGTTGGACGCTTTGGTCCGTTCCATGACCGAAGATTATCAAACTACGGAGCTAAACACGGCAGATACAACTGGAAATGTCCAAGCTACTGAAGACCCCATTGTTAATCTTTGTGATCCCAAGCACCGGTCAACAGACCAGACCCGCCTCTTCAAGACGCGTCTTCGTGACGCAATGGCGATCATTGATGCAACGCTGTGCAATCCTCCGCGCGGTCAATCCTGCTCACGAGACTGCAAGACTATTCGCGCGCAACTGTGCAATGAATTTACGCCGTGCAATAACCCGACATGTCGTGCTTGGCACGAAGTAGAAGCTCACATCGAAGCCTGCCCGAGTGAGCAGTGTGAACTCAAAAATCGAGTCCGGTTGCGAGAAACGTTGCACCTTATCGAGCACAAACAGCATGAGATCGCTGACACTCGTGCAGCGTTAGAGCATGCGAGTGCAGCTCTCTTGTCTTCATCGAGACGCAGCAACAAGGAGGGGGCCAATGTTGGCAATGCGAAGGCTTTTGCGCGGATCGAGGCTCTGGAGCAGGGACTCAAGAACTTGAACGACCAAATGATCATTCTGGTCGACATGAAGCTGCAGCTTTGGATCATGCTGAGCGGTATCGGTATCGACGCTAACTCGGACGAAGGCGACGGATTCCCAGACTTCGCCGCGCACTATGCTGCCAGAAGCAACAAACGCTGAACTTGCTCACGTCAGCCACTTCAGGTTGGCCATGATAAGTTCGCAGCCTCTCTTTTTCTGTTTGCACCATCCAAGAAATGGACCAGTTCACAGTGTGAATCACACAGCCGAAATGCAGCTAATTGCATTTTGCACTGAAGATGCGTCTACTGGAAAATGAACGACCGGAACTTTGGTCGTTCTGCTGTCTTTTCGTCTTGGAAGCGACGGCTGCTAGCGGCTTCCGCGCGTTCCAACCTTCAAATTGCTGCTTTCCCACAGCCAACATCACTAAGTGCGAGACCGAGCCGACGGACTACTTCTCGCGCGCTTACACTTCTTAGTTGGCAACTCCTTGACCGCGTCCTTCAGCTCACGCCTAGGCGCGTCAAGCGACTCTAGCCGGTTCAACTTGGTAACGAGGACGTTGAACATGGCGCGGTGCGTGGCCAGCATTAGATCAATGCTGGCCCGCTTCTTACAGGCGTCTTTCTTCTGCCGCATCACGAAGCGGGATTTGGGTGGATCCACGTCGAAGTGAGCGAGCTCGGGCTTCTAGTCGTGTGGCTTCGATGCAAACTCGAAGTCCTGCACGGTACGAACATCACAAATCCGAACGACAACAACATGCCCCCCCCCCTCCCCGTTCTGGCCCAGAACTTCTGGGTGCGCTTGCCTCCGTCGACCCCCCGCTCCCGACTTCATCGCCTATGGACGATTCGCCATCCCCCACTTTCTCGCCGTCACCACCTTCCGTCGGCTACTTCAAAGCGCCGCCAGAACTGATCAACGAATTTCCGAAGCGCCGACTCCCTGCGAAGTCAGCTAACGCAAGCGGAATTTCGAGGATAACAAGAGAGCAGGAGAAAGGGTAGGAGGTGATGAAGTGCGAGTGTCCGCAGCAGTGTCACGTTTAGAGCAAGGTGGCGTCGAAACACATGTAGTGGTGGGCCTAATCTGCGGCAGATCTAGAACAAGTGCCAGCAGATTTGCCAGATCTTCAGCGAACTACATATTGACGGAAGAAATACGATGAACGGCTTCTCCAGAAGGGGATGAAGTACATGTACCTGTAGTTGTACAGCACCGTTGGGAGTATTGGCAGTGTCTCCTTTGCCGCCACTACGTATTAATACACAACGTCATCGGAAAAGTTTTTGCAATGCTGGGAAGCATTCGGTCCGTCTCTGTAAATTTATTGCAAGCCCCTGATAACGCGTTTATACGAGATTGTACAGTAAGGTCCGGGGGGAGTGGCATATATATCGTAGACGCGGTAGTCTAAGTGATGGCACTCTACACATAAATTTTAGGCAAGTCAGCCTGCTGCGGTGAGGATTGAGGATTAAGGCAACGTTCGCCCTAATGGAGTTATTGGTAGAGATCGATGGGGTAAGTCATTTAGAAGATTAGCTTCAAATATTAGATGGAAACCGCCTCGTCGAACGAAGACAGATCACTTCGTTCGGAGTGTACGTCACGGTGAGGCATCTTAATGGACAGGTCTAGTGACTCTGAGGAAAATGAGAGCTTTAGCAGGAGCAATGGCTACGGCTATACAGAGTAGAGCAGTTTTTACGTCCCGGTGACTACATGTCCTATTTACAACCGGTGTTTGATGTGGGTAGAGATGTTCGACATGGACGATTATTAAAAGTGGATATATCGAATAAATACCCGCTTCGCCTCACTACAGATGAAATGTTGCACAGGTCAGGTGGTATGGAGACTCTAAAGGCCGCACGGAAAACGGACAGTAACTATATTGCAAACTTTACACATACCCGTTCGTTCCAGGAAGGGTTAACGCACCACTGCGTGAAGAGCTATGCGCGGTGCTATAAGGGAGGTTGCGCTGGTCTGCAGAAGCTTTTGCTGAGCCTGTTGTGGAGGGCGCGCCTGGGGTGTCTGTAGAAGCCTTTCTAAGTATGGTAACAGGGTGGCAGATGCATTGCGCCGCCTGGTGCCTGACGACGTATCGACGGACAGGAGCGACGGAGAAGAAACGTCGCGGCAACTAGTCGGCCTAATGACCAAGAGTCGCACCAACAAGATCGCACGGAACGAGCGGTCGTGAACGGCCCACGAGGATCTTTGGCGACTGGACGAGACGGCGAGAAAGCCCGCAGCACTTTGGAATCTGCCGGCGAGCCGACAGACGGCAAGAAGGAGGACTGGACATCCGCGTTGACGAGCGGAGGACGGACGGCGAACGAACGAACAGGTCTCCGGTAGTGCGACGGCGCTGCAGGACGACTTCGGCAGACTACGGACAGCAGCGACCGAGGTGTGCAGCGGCGGAGAGCGGACGACGAGTGGGCGGACAGGGGGAACGATCCCAAGTCTGTCTGAGTGTGGGGCGCTGTCAACGGACAGGCCGAGCTCCTGCAGTCAGCCGGGTGTCACTGAAACGAAGGACGCAAACGTACACGGAGGTAGTGGTCGGAAGTAAGTGGTACGTTTATCCGGATGGACACAGAAAACGCGTTTTCAAGCAGTGAATGATTAGTTCTCCGGCAGTTCACAGACGTGTCGCACGCACAGCGTGCCTACAAGACCGACCAGTAGTCAGTTTGCTATTTGCAGTTTAAGAGAGAAGACGCCAGCCAACTGTTTTTTGTTTTCCTCAATGGTTTTAAGCGGTGATTACGTCCTACTGTTCCCTGAAGACGCTCCAGGGCTGGAACAGCCCGTGTACGGACGAGTGTCCTCGTTGACGGCAGCCACGGCCAAAATCACTGGTGTCCCAACCACGACCGACAGTAGGTCCGTGCCTAAAGCGACTGCTGACCGCCGTGTCACCACCGCGTCGGCGGCTCGCGGTACTAGACCTGGTCTATGGCTTCGCCAGCCGGTGGCCGCTCACTTGCCGCGGGGGTGGGTGCACGGCCAGGCTATTGACGTAACGCCTACAGGCGTTCAAGTACGCCACGGAGACAAAATCTCGGACTTCGCGACCAAGCACTTGGTCAAGACCGATCCAATCATCTCCCTACTTCTGTGGGACGCGGTGACCCCGCACGGCCATCGTGCGTCCAAGATCCGACAAACTCATATCCAACTCCTCGACAAGTTGCTCGGCCACATTGGCAATCGTCAGCTGAAACCGTCGGGGGACATGGCCGTTATACTAGCCGGCATCGTCCCCGACGAGGAAATCCCGTCTCCCGACACAGTCCGGTCATGGGTTGATATGTCCACCGGAATGGAGAAACATTTTCCGCTCCAGCACGCTGTGGACTTTGTTAATGTATCTGACAGTCACGCCCGCCGCATTCCTAAGTCTATTCGCGATAGCATTGGTGCCTCATTCTGTAGCCCTCCTACTAGGGGGCCATATGGTCAGGCGTCTACGCCTACTGGAGCCGAGGCGGCGTCACAAGACTCATTCTACGGCGCCGAGGACGCCAGCATCGCGTCCGATACAGCTGAGGATCGACAGGGTCCAGTCGATCAGCCGAGCACCGCGCCGGCGAACCCGAACGCTAAGGAAAAGTATCATGCTCGAATTGTGCGAGCTCTGGCGTCGCAGCCGGACCTTCTCCTAGCATACCTGGACGGCATCGTTACGCCAGTGGAATTGTAGCGAAAGCGCCAACGCATCGACCTTCCTCAAGCCTACGATGATCTAGACAAGGCGTCAAAGTACGCGTTTCGGCCCACTCCCCACCAAGCCGCTGTCCACGAGCTCCTGGTGTCCCCCTTGGAAGCAGGTACGTCACCTGATACTTTCGTTGACAGCCTAATTCCGCATTTTCCCGTGCAGTTCGCACCACACCCGGGCGTTCTGATCCGACTGTACGACTTCCAGTTTGGGATGCGCGGGCTGTCCATTATGCACTTCGGTTTCATGGACAGGGTGAGCAAGGTGGTCTGGATGAAAAGCCGAAAAGCATGCAAAACTTCTCTCGTGACGTCGCGGTGCCCGAGGCACAAGCGCCATTCTCGGTGGACGATATCACCGCCGCGCTCAGCAGTTTGCAGACATATTGCACCACCTTTATGGCTACGGAGGTGGGAGATCTGGTGCGTAGCCTTCACGCATTCGCGCAACAGGAGATCCCCCAGATCTGGCCGGTCAAGGACCTCCAGCACTTTGTTTTCTGGATTGACGGTGTTTTGGAAGCGTTTCGCGAAGCCACCGTGCACGACCTACACGGAGGTGGCGAGACCCGTCGGACTATTCAAGCTACAGTTGATAGGAACAATCCCGACTTTCAGGCTACGGTCCAGCTTTTGACGCAACGTCGACTCCAGGATCTTCTCCGCCACGGTCCGCTACAGTTGCAGCCTCGTCAGGCTTCACGCACTCGCGTGGTGGAGGCAGCGGAGACTGGGCGCCGTCGCCAGGACCAGTCTCGCTATCGACCGGCTAGCTGCGACGCACCTAACCATCTCCAGC
>QOKR01000412.1:0-42827 GCA_016880985.1 Phytophthora idaei
TACCCGCTCAACGACGTCGACTCCATCTCGCCACGTCCGCTGCTGTTCTTCACTGGTGACGAAGCGCACTCTCGCGAGTTCAGCGAGGATGCTTATGCTGGTGCAGCCGAGCCCAAGGAGCTATACTAGGTGGCTGGTGCTGGACACGTCGACCTCTATGCAGGGCCTGCGAATATGGTATTTTTATTTATGAGGAACAGCATGCTTAATAAATTATCTGATGGAGCATACGCTGGTGCCCAAATAAACAATGGCATTCCTTCGGCAGGCACAATAAGTAATGTCATAATGGAAAACATGTTATTCATTAAGACAAGCTAGTAGACCACCTGTATCTACTGCAAACTGTCTACCGTACTTGCGTCCCAGTAGGAGCGGTTCTCGCGCAGAAAAAGAAGAGTCTCGAGGGTACGCGACAAAAGCCCATGGCGCTGGTGACCAAACGTCACACGAGCAACGCTGAAGAAGCGTTCCACGACATTGGATGTCGGTGGAATGCTCTTCAGCTGCTCGTACTCGACACGTTCTTCATAGAGACGACGGCGCTTGCGGAGGCGCTCGGCGAAGGAATCTTGCTGCTCCTCCAAGCTTTCGCGAGCATCGGCCGGCGCGGTTGCTGCAAACGGCTGCAGGGCCACTTTTTCAGCCCGCGTGAGACGGTCCGCGTTGCCCCCAAGAACGCGAACGCACCCAGACTCAAAGTCTGGGCTGTGTACAATATTTGCACGAGGTCCTGCAGTAGTAAGGCATAACATATTTAGTACAAGCTTAATAATTATAATACACAAACTTACCGATGAAGCGTGCATAGTGAGGTTCGACACGGATCAGCTCGTCGAACCACAATGGGACGTCGCGACCTTGCAGCGCTTTCGACACGGACTCGATGTCGCGTAATTCTTGGTACAAAACGCGCAGTCGCTTGTTTGCCGCCGGGGCGGGAGCAGCTCCATGATGTCGTCGTCTTCGACGTCGATAAACTCTAACAACTCAAAATAGCGCTTGACCATTGCGAAGGTCGAGCTCCACCTCGTCTGCTGTCGAATTACTGACCGGAGATCAGTTTTTAACCTTAAGCAAAATATTATAGATGGAGATTTTTTTTTGGTTAGTAAGCAAAATTTGTGAAATGGTGCTACACATATTTTACACAAATTACAATCACCGACGTTTCGCCGATTCAGTTAGCGTTCGTAGCTTGATCATCAACACTTGCACGGCTGCTAAATCATCTTCGTGCACTGCCAAGTCGTCTTGAACAGCCAGGTTTAGCCGATGGCTCGCGCAGCCCATAAGAGACACCTCCATAAGAATCGCCAGCCGGCGGTTTACGGAACTGTTGTCGCCTACAATGAAGCGACATTGTACCAGATGTACTCCGAAGTCGCGGGGCAGCATGGTAGCGAGGAAGTCGAGGTGGCTTTCAGCGGAGAGGTCGTCGTTGGCCTCGTTGAGCAGCAGGGCCATGCTCAACAGAGGGGTCTTTAGGCTGCCGTTGACCTCATAGCAAGCGAACACGGCGACGTATGCTCGGAGGTATGTGTCCAGCCGTCGAGCATAATCCCGAAGCTTGCGGGAAGCTCAGATGCGATCGAACGCTCAACTGCCATCACCACCCCGTCCATGCCAGCTCGTAATCTCTCCTCTGAGATGGGTTCAAGGTTGGAGAAGCTAAAATATTCAAAGACAACTAAAACATTACATATTACTAAGGAAAATTGCATAATACGATCAAATATAACAAAAATCAAATATAGCATACAGTCTTGCGTCGCGGCTCTCGCAAAACGAAAGTGGGAGGTTGCACTGAACAATCCAGACCATCCAGCCGAATAGGTTCTGGGAAGAATGACGGATGAAGTTGAGGATTGAGCCGGTCTGCGCTGCCGTAGCCTCTAGCATGACCACTTCGTAGTCGGGGTGCTCACGCAGCACATGCTGCATGAGGTTGGAGTACCCATTTCGATTAGTTTGCTTCCGCACCGTGCCGCAACGACAGCGAAAATACTCTAGGATCACTTCATCGTCCTGGTCGCGGCGCGGGCGGAAGTAGAAGCCCGCCACTTGAGCGTTCGTGTAGCTTGGGTTAGGAGGACGGGTGACACGGACCATGGTGATGTAGGGAATCGGTGTTTCTGGTTGTCTTGATGTGTGAGAATTGAGATGTGAGAGTGTGGCTGGGGATCATGGAAGTAGTAGGGCTTTTCCAAAAACCCAAGCTTTTGAAATGGATGGCTGTCGTAAAGAAATAACTTCAGAGAGTACCCACGATAAGTAATGTCATAAACCTTTGCTAGAAAATAAATTATCACCTTAAAGGTCTTTTGCAGTGGAAATAAATAATTTACTGTTATTTTTGTAAATAATGTTATTGACAATGCTATTTTCGGAGGCCCTGCCTCTATGATCGTGTGGATCTGATTCCTTTCGACAAGTTCACCGAGTTCTTCAGGGCGGGTCTAGCTGCGAATGCTACCCAGCCAAACTGGTAAATCTGCTTTGTGACCTGCCCAATTCTGAGCGAGACGAAGCCAGAATTCGATGACGTGTGCAGCATTGAAAAACACCAGACTTTCTACCCTCAAACAATAAAAATGTTGCTGCAGTGTGCAATTCATACGAGCAACACCGCACTTTTTATAGATTTTTGTTGAGCTCCTGAAAAGAGAGCAGCATCCAGGGAATAACCAAGTTGTTTGCGATGTCGACTGATGCGGGTTTGCTGTAACTGACTTAATTAACATTGTGCCTAGGAAGCATAACTATGCGGTGATACCAGCCACTTCAATCTCGCCAGACAAGAAACCAAGGGGCTATTTTCACGGACATGTATCCGTGGTTAGAAGAGGACAATCACCTTGAAGTGGTAAACTCGTCAGAACACATATGCTTGTCGCTAATATACAGTGTTCGAGCTACATGTACCTGCGTATTCTCGATTGAAGTAGGGCTATGTGCATGTATCCACAGGATATACCTCTACTGAAAAAAGAATTGTTGAGGGGTTAAATTCATTTAAAAAATAACCATAAGCCTTCATTATCGCATCGATGTTTCCATGCGTTCATGGCCATCTGGGATCCTTTGTCATACTCTGTCTCTTCATCAATGCCATCAGATGCTACCCACTGGATACTACTAGAGCTCAAAAGCCGTATAATAATATTAACGGCACTACACCTACAGTACTACAGTAGTACTAGTAGAGTAGTTTAAAAAATATGAGGTGATATTTTCTGCCGCATAGTACTTCAAACTAGAACAACCGAATACTACTAGTAAAACTGAAGAAAATCAAAACTACGTAGTATTTTGAAGCACAAATTTTACTAAAACGATTAGGCAATTGCCATAATTGTTGGCAGCAAATTGTTCAGCTACACACCGGCATAGCCAAAGAGCGTAAGACTCGAAACCATGATGAACATGCCAGCAAACATGCCCACGGCAACGATGTACGTCTTATCCTTGGCGAACTTGTACGACGTAGGAATCAGCTCCTTCGCGCAGATGCACACCATGATGCCACACACGATTCCAAACAAAATTCCCTCCGAGACCGGATCCATACCGTCTCCAATCGCCAACCACGCGATGACTCCACCGAGAGGCTCCGCCGCCGCGGAAATTGCACACCACATGATTCCACGCCAGCGAGAACCGGTGGCGAAGTAAATAGGGGCAGCGACGGCGATGCCTTCGGGGATGTTGTGCAGACCGATACCAACAGCGAGGGAGAATCCGACAGAGGAGTTTTGGATGGCACCGACGTAGGTTGCGATTCCCTCCGGCAAGTTGTGGATACCAATAGCAAGAGCGCTTAGCACACCCATGCGCTGCAGGGCCTTCTTTGCGTTCTCGTCCATCTTAAAGTACTGGGTGGTAGGCTCAACACAAGTAGATGGACCGGCTACTTTGCGTCAGTGCTACACGTATTCTTCTTCTGCAAGTGTTGTTGAACATGCTGCAGGTGCGGCCGTTTAGTCAACGGCGTTGACTGGGAGATCGGAGCAAGGACAGCATATCTAACATGAAGCTAATAAAGGCAACCGGTTGCCGACGACGACAGCGCTTAGAACGAACTACTGCACCGTGGAGGTAGGTACACCCTATTTTCATCACCTCTAGTACACGATATCCTATTTTCGTCACCTCTACAAGCTTATGGATAGCGTACAGCTATAAACTTTATCTTCCATTTTGTAAGACCCAGAGGAATACAGTACCGGTACCATGTATTATATTAACAGCCTAATTTAGACTAACATGCAGACATTTACATAGTATTGTGTACTAATTTAATACTTCATAGCCTTACGCTGACTCAGAATCAGTTTCTGCCAAACGCCACAGTCGCGAGCTGCCTCGGCCCAATGAGAACGCCTACGATCAAAAATGGGATCGGAATCCCACAACCATTTTGTCGCCAGTACTGAAGCCGGTTTTTACGTAGCGCGTGTCCATTCTGATCCAAAACTTCAGAACTAAACTTCAACATAATGTCGACGCGATCTCTGGGACTTCACCAGAGCATCAGACTGCTACAGGTACTGTACAAATGTATCTCAGACAATAGTCATATCGACGATCTTCTCGACATCGACACAAGGCAAAGCACTACATTTGTATTCAATTGTGTTTTCCAAAATCGCATACTTCGACTTTCGAAGTAATACTTTACATAGTACTGTACCCGGTTGGCCAAAAAATACCTTCCTACAGTACTACATGGATTAGTAGGTACATGTACTTCGAAGTACTGTAGGAAAAACGTGGTGGTCCCACCTAATGTAGTCGGGGAAGGGTCTGCGAGACCAGATCTGCCTGTCAGATTTGCAAACGCGCAAGATTTTGCTGCCATTGAGTTGGACCAACTTCTTTGTATCGTCAATGGTTCGTATACAAGTAGCAAAGCAGTAGCTTCCAATGGGTCAGTGGCTCACCACCGGCACCGACATGCCACTGCAGGTTCAAGCCTTTCAATCCGTCCCACAACTTATTTTACCTTCTCGGTCCCATGTGGTATTCGACTCTCCTCCTCGTGCTCTTCTCGTGCGTCTGCGCGGCGCAGAACCCCTCGAACTCGAGTACTTCTCTCATCGTCACGTCTTCCAGTGGCAGTGCTGACGACGTATACAACGTTTGCCCCGTTGTCGTTGAGTTCACTGAGGAACAAGAAAATCTCTCCGACGATGAGCTCAAGGCCAACGCCGCTGACGCAGCCATGTCTGCTTATCTACTGAGCCACCCCAACAACACTCTGTGGGACTACTTCAAGATTGAGAGGAAGCAGAAGAAGGCAATGAGAGAGAAGCTCCCGCTGAAGGAACGGGTCAAAAACGTCATCAAGGGCTTCGTTGACTATACGCTTGACACTGCCATCCACCTCGCACAGACTCTCGCGGATGCGATCGAGTGGATCATTAACACTATCCGGGACCCTCTTGTTGGCGCCAAGCAGGTCA
This sequence comes from Phytophthora idaei, assembly GCA_016880985.1. Taxonomy (NCBI): domain Eukaryota; phylum Oomycota; class Peronosporomycetes; order Peronosporales; family Peronosporaceae; genus Phytophthora; species Phytophthora idaei. Next base: position 5,466 of record QOKR01000412.1, read on the forward strand.
CCAGCTTCTTCAAGGAGTTCGGAAAGAACATCAAGTCGCTGTGGGGACTCATGAAGGAAGACCCGAAGGAGACGGCCGAGAACATGGCCGGTGGTTTGCTGCTCCACATTACGCACCACCCGTCGGAGTTCACTGCTGAGACTGTTCTGATGATTGGTACCGGATTCGCTGTGATCGGTGGTCTCATGCATGGTGTGGAAGCTATCTTTGGTACGATGAGCAACATGATCTCCAACATCCTGCTGTCCGTGCTGATGTTCATCCACGCCATCGATGATCCGATCTACATCGTCACTCCTCTCGTCACCTCATTGTTGACACGGCTGGCACGCTCGCTGCGGGTGGTAACACCACAGACAGCACTGTGCTTACGATCGATGCGATTGAGCCATTGGAGACGTGCCAGATTCCGGAAGAGTTCCGTCCGGTTTTCTCGACACGCGACTTGTGCTTGAGCTCCCCCAAACAAGTTCGGCAGTTGATCTTCGGCACGTTCAAGCGCGCTGCCAAGATGAACCAGCAAGAGCGGATTGTTGCCTACAACCGCTTCCACGACTTCGTGTGCTGCTACCTAGAAGACCAGGAGTTCGAGGTCAACGCCCCTAAGATGGACGCGACGGCCTTTGAAGCTGAGCTCGTCTCCACTCCTGTGAAGATGCAAAACTGCTCTCAGCTTATGGGTAACTACAGCACTGACACGGTGTGGAAATCTTCCGCTGCTTGAAAATCCGAGGGGGCTCGCGATTACGACTCTGTGGTAGCGAAGACTGAGTCCAACACCGAGAAGACGGGTGTTGCCACGAATGGCCTTCGCAGAGAGTAAATTATAAATGTAGACCATTTCTTTCCGCGACTGAAGTGCCTACAATTCCGTTTATTCGATATCATTTTCTTCCAACGTGGTCGTTTTTTTATTCAGATTTAAAGTCAAAGTATTAGCCAATTACTACAACATGTACAAATAGTACTATCCATGTAGTATTGTGATTTTCATCCATTTTTGGCAAAACAGATGGTCCGATATCCGATATATCGGACCCAATTTGCCGAACTCCTCCGATATAGCAAGTAGGGTTGAGGGAAGATAGCAGTTTTGACGCAGGATGCTCACAGTTGTGAGGCTCAGGTCATAATTGCCGGTTTACTTCGGCAAAAGTGACCACCCAAAATACATATCTGAGGGCGTCTCCAAACAGCCATTTGACTTACCATGATATATCCTAGCGGCCGTAGGTGATCATGCATGCACTTCATTAGGCAATAGCAAATCTGTAAGTAAATATGTAGTGGGTAGTGATGCTCCAATGGCTTCAAGGCTTAGCTGTGGTCAACTCGGAATGATGTCCCTCTGACCCTAAAGTTCCTAAATCTGATCAGATACAGATAAATCGGACCTGTTTTATTTACATCGCCCTCCGAGATAAGATGGCAAATCGGGCGGCAAAATCGACAATAAGAATTGCTTTGAGCGCTAAGACTATACTACTAGCGCTTGGATATACTACTAGAGCTAGTACTACTCTAATAGTGTTATTTTAGTACTACGTAGTACTTGTATTTTGTTCGTAAGCATCAAATCGACATCCGTCCTGGATGAAATACCTCGGTTACGAAAGAGCATCTATTATCTATCTTATACGGCATTGCATTCACGCAAAAGACTCGAATTTATCTTTCTAACTCAAAAAGAAAGCGTTGTTTAACTAGTGGACTTGTAGGCGAGTGACAGTATCAAAGTGGAGACCTAAAGCTTTCCAGCTCAAAGTGCCACTGTGGCACTGCCACAACCAAAGACGACGAAGCACGTGAAAAAAAGACGAAAACAAAAGCGGTGGAGATTTAAAAGATCTGATCAAACTATCTGAATTAGTGGGTGGACCGCTGTTGGTATGTTAATATAAGCTATGCCTAGTTGGTTTCCTCGCTGCTCGCGTCTTCAGTATCATCCAGACTCGTGGACTCATCCAGATTAGCGAGGGCTTCCCACACCGTGTCATCGCTGTAATTGGCAAGAAGCAAGGAGCAGTTGCGCATTTTCACAGGCGTCGGGACGAGCTCATTTTCAAACTTGGTAGGATCCATTTTCGGTGCGTTCACTTCAAACTCTTGGTCTTGCAGGAAGCAACACACGAAGTCGTGGAAGTGGTTGTAGGCAGCAATTCGTTCCTGTGTGGTCATCTTGAACGTACGTTTGTCGGTGCCAAAGATCAGTTCGCGAACCTTGGCAGGGGAGCTCAAGCACAAGTCGCGCGAGGAGAACACCGGGCGATACGCCTTGGGGATCTTGCACGCCTTCAGTGGCTTAATCGGATCGATTGTGAGAGTATCGCTGGAATTGCTCGAGTTAGTGCCAGTACCAATAGCGCCAGCAGTGTCAACAATAGAGTTGACGAGGGGTGTGACGATGTAAATCGGGTCATCGATTGCGTGGATGAACATGAGGACAGACATGAGGACATTTGAGATCATGTTGCTCATTCCTCCGAATACTGCCTCGACACCAGCCAAGAGGCCTCCGATCACTGCAAAACCGGCACTAACCGTCAGTACAGTCTCGGCCGTAAACTCAGCCGGATGATGCGTAATGTGCAGCAATAAGCCACCCGCCATGTTCTTAGCCGTGTCTTTGGGATCCTCCTTAAACAGCGTCCAAAGGGACTTGATATTCTTGCCGAATGTCGTGAAAAATGTGGTGACTTGCTTGATGCCGACAAGAGGGTCGCGGAGAGTGTTTACAATCCATTTGACTGCGTCGGCAATGTCCTGCGCCAGATAGATGACGGTGTTAGCCGTATAGTCGACAACACCCTTGATCGCGTTCTTGATTCGTTCTTTAAGCGGAAGCCGCTGACTCATCGCCTTCTTCTGCTTGTGCTCGATTTTAAAGTAGTCCCACAAAGTGTTGTTGGGGTGGCTCAGAAGGTAAGCCGACATGGCGGCGTCAGCGGCGTTAGCCTTGATTTCGTCATCGGAGAGATCGTCTTGCTCTTCAGTAAAGTCGACGACAACGGGGCAAACATTATAGACGTCACCAGTGCTACCACTCGAAGAAGCGAAGTCACTGGAGCTGCCGCTCGCGAGGTCTGAAGTGCTCTGCGCTGCCGAGAAGCACGCAAAGAGGACGAGGAGGAAAGCGGAGTACCACATGAGACCGACGAGGCAAAAGTAGTTGTGAGGTGGAAACGCAGCGGTGGCTGCTGCTCCAGTCAAGTGACCTTCTCAAAGCCTAGTGAGCTGTCCTCGAGGCTATTGTACTAGCAAATCTGATCTCGAACAGCGCCTGTCACAGCGGAAATGAGCGCCCTCCAGCATTTCAACCAGCGCCGCCGTCGGCGTTTGCCTTTGGGGCCTGTATGAGCCGCCTCGCGATCCTGAGATGGGGCCAATGGGCTCAGCACCCCTTTGTGATCAAACACCACCGGAATTCTAGCGCTTCAATACTATGCAGATATCCTTAAAGTTTGGATCGTAGCGAGCACAATGATATAATAGTCACTCATTGTTGTATGACGCATTGTATGTATCGGAACAACCGTTTAATGGTTTGCTGGAGATTATTTCTAGTCTCGCGTCTTGGACTAGGACGGGTATGCGATCAACGCGAGCCGACTGTACATGTACTTGTATTCTGATTGGAGCGAAGCACCACGCCTCGACTGTGTTGACAAGTAGATGGTGTCGAACAGAGAAAAGTTAGTGAACCGTCTCAAGAAAAACTGAACTGGCTCAAGGGCGGTCTCACATAAAAAGACACAAGATCGTCTTCAACACAAGCGGTACTTAAAGTATATATTGTGAATTCCGGCTAAATTTGCCAATCTGGCCCTATTTAGAAACTCACTTACAAATCCCCTGTTATTCCGAGTGCTTCATTCTTTATCGTACGTAAAAGGATCAATACTTAACCAAGGTCTTTAACCTATTTGCACGGTTGTTTGCGCTCTTCATTCAAAGAACCGCGCATGGAAATTTTGAGTAGAACGCACAATATCACTACAGTAATCTGCTTCTTTAGCGAACACCTGATATGTATAGAAAACGTAAGTATACTAATTGCTAAAGGATGTCAGCCTACACACAATTACTCCAATGTACTGAATTATGCTACTACATAATGAAGTTATTGTCCGATTTGGCGATAAGCGTCGAGTGCAACCAACAATGCTGAATCGTATCGGCTGGCATATCTCGCCAGCCTTCCGCGCACCACTCGATGCCTTTAAGCATACCCACTTTGTAGGCGTTCACTTCCCCGCCGTCAATCCTCTCCAATGCATGCTCCATTTTCTTGCGAAGCACTTGGCGCTTAAGACAATAGGTTATCCCCTGGTCAAGGGGCAGGAGCTTGGCTGTTGTGTTTGGTGGCAACTTCGCCAACCGTACCTTCGTGAGGGAGACGCCTTCATCGCAATGTGATGAAGCATCGTCAACAAGGAGGAGTACGTGTCTCCGCTGTTTGCGCATGGACTGGTCAACATATCTCAACCAGGCTTGGAAGGTCGTTGTAGTCAACCACGCCCTCGGTGTCGAAGTATAGAGAACGTCATCAGTTTTTTTTTTATCTAGCCAGCGGTCTTGACCGATTTGCCTATAAAAAACAACGGTAACTTGTCTGTTCCAGTCGCGTTAGTGCATACGGCAAGCGTAATTCGTGCTTTGTCTTTCTTTAAAGCAGGCGCCGCATTGATGCAAAGAGAGCCACGGGGCACATTATTGTAGAAGACTCCCGTTCAACCATATTGTATACATCTGTACACGGGTAGGTGCGGATAAGATTGCGAAGCGACTTGACCTCGTCTTGAACCGGCTCCTAATTAACCAGGTCATCCTCGCCCTGCGCACGGCACCAACGCATACCATAGCGATCTTGCAGATTACGAAGCCGTGCCCATCCTAACCGTGGCCATGACGCTGGCGGAACGTTCAACCGGATCAAGTTCTTCTTGGCTTGGTCAATAATCATGCTGCCTGAAAGAGAAAGACCCAAGTCCTGGCTTGCCAGGGCGTACTCGACCATGGACTGATCCAGCAGTAGTTGAAAGCGTGGTCGCGCCCTTTGCCGTCGCAGGCAGTCGGCTGTGAAGCGACGCAGCATGCTCTCCGTCTTCAGCAAGCGGCCAATTACCTTGAGTTCTCGCTCACCAAGAGGCCATCCAAGCAGGCAATTGGCCGCTTGGTGAGCGAGAACTCAAACTAGGCCGAGGATGCCAGCTCCGCGTACGTTGCAGTCTGTAAATCACGGTGGAGGGCACAGATTTGTAGTTCTTGTAGCTTGGTCAGGCGGGTTGCTTGCCGAAGGGTCTGCGATGAGAAGAGGCCATTGTACTAGGAGTGGGTGGCGTAAAGCAAAATGAATCATGATTCTGCGCTCGCTAGCAATCTGGTACCGACCTCCTTTCCCGAGCTGCCAAGTGAGTCGGAAATCGGCTGAGAGCCTCGATTTCTTGAATGTGATTGGCGGAATCTTATTTGGGTGCTCGTGATTGGTCTGATGTATCGTTTCAAATCTCATTATATCAGTAGACAGCGTTGATCACACAGACAACGCCTTCTTGAAGATAATAAGGTTTACCCTGTTCTCTAAAGAAGCAGAATACTGTACCTCGAGAGCACCGTCGTCTTCCACAATAATATCTCGCTAAACGGAGTAATTATATGTATGTCAGTTTGGCTGGTTAATTACGCAGTTGGAGCAGTGGGGCTCACACGGAGACAACCGCGGCGGCGGGAGGGGGGACTTCAACTTCGACGGGTTTGCCATGTCCCCCGAAAAAATACAGCGAAAGAAGCTACCGCAATCAAGTGGCCTTTGTGACAAAAGAAGAGATCGCGTGATTGAGGATATCTCTATTTGATGTTAATTATGGCTAAAGGGCAAACTTGGCAGATTCGATATTATCGAGCCAAAACATATTATGTTTGACTTGAGCGGAAATACAGTATATGAGATGTTGGTAGCCGCTGTTCCAAACGGATACTGGTACCTTGACAAATCGGCTGAAGATATGGAAACCACAAAATACGGAGTGACCATGGAGCTTTTCACCTTTTACCGACATAACGCGGAGTAAAAACAAATTAACCCCCAACTCCACAATCAATACGTAAAGATAGCAACGCACAGTAAGTCCTACAAATGGTGACTGACTTGCCAAAGTAGCAAGGTGGTGCATCCATCACAATGTCGCGCAGTAAGAGAGCGTCGCATTTCAGCGGTAGCTCTTGACAAGCAAGGCCCGGAAAAAATGTAATTGTGCGAATTTATGGAAAAATATTCATTCCTCGTGTCCAAATAATTATTTTATCTTATACGAGCGAGCCCGCTGCGGGCAGCCCGCCCAACTTGGCATGTTCCGACTGGTTTGAAGCCATTAGGAACATGTCTCAAATGTACTGGTATAAATTATCATTTTCAGTCAATCAGAAGTCCGGAAATGGGGAACACGACAGACAGACAGACAGACAGACGGACATCCACTTTATTGTTTAGGACTAGCCAAAGCGCCGACGCTTCGCGGCGGAGGTGGCAAGTTTTATTCCCAGTCGCGTGGGCCGCCCGCCTCCGCTTCGCTCCGGCGGAAATAACTGCTCAGCATAGAACGTGATCTATTAATATGCATATGCAATTACCACTGGCTACTCCGCATCAAAGATCTGTCTGTAGACAATGTTCTTCGTGTAAACACCGTTCTCTTCCTCCAGCGCTGCGTACTCGATAAGAGCCTTGAACCTCGACCTCGAGGTCACTCTTGACATGGCCACGTACAACTATCCGCGCGAGAACCAAGGCGTCGCCAGATACAAACCCAAATACTGCACCGTTTGCCCTTGCGCTTTGTTGATGATCATGGCAAAAGCCGGCTGGATTGGAAACTGCTTACGTCTCAGTCGAAACGGGAAATTTCGAATGTCTTCGTCACTGATAAACACGATGCGGGGTATCAAGACGCGCTGCCCTTGACACTCACCCGTCATGATAGTGGCGTCAATTACGTGAGGTTTCAGGTCAACGATTCGTAGGTGCACAGTCCAAGGTCTGGATTCAAATTCCGCATCATCATGACAGGTATCCCCTTTTTGAGCTTTAACCTATGTGGTGGAATTCCACTGAAGTGCATCGAGTGAAAATTCCGGTTCCAAGAAACTTCCATCCCCATCGTCTTCCACAGAGTCCAATGACACGTATTCCTTGGCTTGTCCCGATAAATGACCGGTTACCGTATCGTTGATGCGATGCACAATTGCATTCGTGGTCGTAAGTATAGTGCGGTCCACGAAGTACTCGTCTGTTGCGACCTCTGGATTATTGATATCAGCGTACATCTCGTTGGTGATCCGATTCATACCTTTTGCTCCAGGGCGGATCTCCTCGTTCTCGTCCTCGTCGATAGCTAGATATTCATCAAGATTTGGCATGCGCACATCTTGTATTCCATCAGTCCCCGGGGGAAAGAAGGATCTGGATACTGCAGCGTGCGATTGTTGCGCTCGGGTTGGACAAGCCTTCCACGATTTTCTTCCATCTGCGAACGTACTTTCTCCGGGCATTTGTGTAGTCGCTGAGCGTAGTCCTTAACGTAGACGTCCCCAAATTCTATTGCAACTTGCCACACAGAATCGTGAGCGCGCATTTGTGCTAGCGATCTCGACACAAAACCAATTCTGCAAGCGACTGAATTCCTCTTTTAGCGTATGGATGAATGCTGATAGCATAACTATCCCGGCGTTATTCCGCCGACATAATTATGCCATTTGGCTAATTTCATTGTGGCCACATTGGTTAGTATATAATCTGATACTTTCCCAGTAACCTGACTGTAACCACCATACTTAATTTGAAATTATAGAATCTAGATTAGATTGCAATCTAATAGTAATTGTAATTTCTTATTCGGTCTTTGACTTCTTGCTCCGGTAATTGGGCTCTCCACATCTGCAGGCAAACCACCCCTCGTTACCGTAGCTGACAGTGACAGCTGCACACGATCCAATCGGTCTTATGACGACGACTAGTACCTTAGTCGTTCTCCTGTAGCGAGCTACTACAAAAATGATGTTCGAAGCACAGTAATGATTGATAAATCGAGTAAACCACCCCATTCCTTCGCGTCAATAAAACATTTTACTTCTTCTCGATGCTCTGCAATTCCAACGCGTGTTCACTGACCATCCCTTTGCCCTTATTCTAGTGGTACATAGACAGAATCCCAGTGTACCCGCCAATAACACTTCTAACTGGAATAAAACCAGTGGCACGAACGCCATACCCAAACGGGGTTTGAACCAGTTCCATCTCCCGAAAGTCAAATACACTATTTGAGCAGCGTCTATCACAAGCACATTTTTCTGGTGTGTGTAACGGGGTTACACACAAGTGGCTACGTGTAGCCACTTGGTTACATGGAGGGTTCTCGAACGTTGGTGTAAGACACACCAATGATTACACTTTGCAGACCACTGATCTGTATGCATTTAGGTTTCCTATTGGTAGATAAGCATGTATTTCTACCAGTTAGAAAAGCAGGGTTCTGACAGCCATCGGATGACAGAATACCTTTAATATAGGATATCAGTTCAGGAGGAAACCCCGTCCAGACATAAATCATAAATCGCAGTTCTCATTTTAACCCAAATCGGCTTTAGCTTTTCTTATTTTAATAAATCTATACTTTTCGACGAAAGTATCGTTAATCTAGGTTTAAGTAAACTACACTTCCTCGTACACGTGCACTAACGTGTAAGCCGAAGCAGTGGGCACAGAGTTGGCCCATTACAGTGTGTAATATATCCCTGCATCTGCGTTGCTATATTGCTCTCTCACACAACCGCGGGGGTACTTACATGGGTCTAAGTTTTTCCATAGTCAAGAAGCATTATGTTTTCCGGAATCTTAGTAATTGAGATTTTTCGCGATTCATCTGTCCAGTAAACCGAATCTTGCTCAAATTCGAGGCTTTCGAATCTGTTGCATGCTCGTCGATGTCTTCTAATGCAGCATGGTGGTCGACTTTGTATAATACATTCTCCTCGATGTCTTCTAGTACATGGCTGTCTTCTGGTGCATGCTGGCAGACGTCAGATTTTTCTACTTCTTCCATCAAATCTATTGAATCGCCCTTTTGTTCTGCGCCGGCGACAGCTGCTGGAGAGATGACCTGAAATGGGTCTTCCGCAATTACATAAGTATGTAGATATCATTACAGCTATTATATAAGTAGGCTTAGCAGCGCACGGCTAGAATGTGCTGAAGTACCATCATATGATTGGCGGAAGAGCGGATATCCAGACCCATTACCGCCCAATCAGGTGTTGACCTGCATTTGAGTGGTTCATACGGGCCAGGGATCGCCGCACTGGTCCCAAATAAATCAGAGTTGGATTTCCCCCAAGCTTAAGACTTGCGTTCACTATTGCGAGCTTCCTCAAACTATAGTGTAAGCCAGTAACCGTAACTCTTGCCCCGTTATATTACCAAATTATTTGGCTTGAAAGCATTCAGCTTAATGTCGCTCAATTTGTAGATTTTCATTGACCGGTAGTTATACGTAGTACCTAAGTCTCTGATCGGCTTATTCAAATGGAGGTACTGAGCTTTCAGCGTATGCTTCGAGCTCCACGGGTTCTTTTCTTTCGTGTCCTCTTCCTTCTGTGCTCGCGCTCCGCATTCCTCGGAATAGCCGATCCAGGATCGTCGCTGTTCATGGCACTGATGGTGGTTGCGCTTGGCAGCTTTTACAAAGAAATTCTGCCGTCGGCTTTTTTTTATGGCCCACCAGAGATACACACGCAAACGGCACCATTATCAAGGCAAATTCATCACCGGGAGAACTACTATTGTTGCCACTAACATAATTAGAATACCAGAGCAACACCCGCTAGCAATGCAGCTGTCAGCAGAGATGGGGCAAGTCCAATAATATTTGGAAATTAATATTCTGGTGACAACGGCTCGTCTCCGCCAGAAACCCCTCCATTATTATATGGGTTCATAAACAATACAATATATATATCACTTGAATAAAGTATGGGTTTGCTTGATGGGTGCCACACATCGGTAATCTCGAATTAATCCCCTTTAGGCTGTTCAGCACTGCCAGGATAATAAGTAATAACTGTTAATAAATGACAAACATATGCTTGTTTTCAGTCTGCAACAATGTAGTTTACCAGAGGTTAATGTCTAAATTATGAAAATAGAATTATATACTAAAATACGTAGGTATTGTATAGAAACTGACCGATTCTACACCTTGGTTTGCAACCAATGCTCTGATAGGTTGATTGTCAAATAGAATTGTTTCATTGGCTATTAACTGGTGTTCTCAAATTCAAGGGCAGATAATACGACAACGCTACGATCAATCAGTGGGTTGTACCTTACAACCCGTACTTATCCCAGAAGTACAGCACTGTCACATCAATGTCGACGTGTACACGGATATCTCAGCGGTTAAATATCTCTACAAGTACGTGCATAAAGGGTCCGACATGGCTGTAATTACCGTCGAATGAGCTCAAGGGACCCGAGAGATTACGGGTCGAGAGCCAAATGAGATTCTACGATTCTTGAGCGACAGGTACATTTCTTCAGTGGAAGCCTGCATACGTTTGGTCAACTTCACGATTCATGGGAAAACGCATGCGATCACGAAGCTCACAGTACATCTGGAAGGGGGACAGACCGTGTTTTTCCTATCGAGGGATGACCCTGAGGCAGTTCTGGATCGTGGTAATCGCACGATGCTAACTCGAGTTTTGTGCTAGCGATGAGCCTGGCAACCAGTTTGCCAAGACCATGTTATATCAGGACATCCCGAAACAGTTCTGGTGGAAGGGACCTGATGGACATCCAAAATGGGTTCGACGAAAGCAGTACTAGGCGGTGATTGGGCGCTTATTCACGTGCCCCGAGAGATATTGACGGCTCTACCTTTGCTTAATGTTGTGTCATCGCAGAGGCCCTACTTTGAAAATTTGAGGACAGTTGATGGGGTCGTGTATTCGTCGTACAGAGATGCCGCTCTACATACCGGCTATTTGGAGAATGACAACGAATGGATTTCCTGTCTGTCTGAAGCTGCAGATTTCAAGATGCCGTGCCAACTGCGCCAACCCTTCGCCACTATTTTGGTGTACTCGGCTCCGACGGATGTCCGCGGACTCTGGGACCTCTTCTTCAATAACCTCTCCCAGGACATCGCGCGCAAATACCGTGATATGATGGCCCCTTTCAAATCTGCAGTTATGGAATTTGAAACGCTGTAAAGTGTAAACGACATACTCCAAGTTAGTGGATACTCCGTCCAAGACTTCGCCCTTCCCAAGCTGAGTACTTTTCCCAGATTAGTGCTCGATGCCCTTCGGGAAAGAAGTCTACTCCGACGCGAAGTTACTGGATATGAAGAAACGACTTTGTAAGAGATAGTAAGCACAGAAGCGTGTCTGAACAAGGGTCAACGACGCATTTACGATGAGGTTATCCGAGCTGTCGAGATCTCAGAAGAAATCAGCAAGTTGTTTTTCGTCGATGGCCCCCCAGTGGTACCGGGAAATCGACACTACCTCGCAACATACTGGCCAAAGTTGGACTTTCGGGGGGAATTGCCACCGCAGTGACCTCAAGCGGAATCGCCTCGCTGGTACACATGGGAGGTAGGAGAGCGCATTCTATCTTCAAGATCCCTTTGAAGTTAGACGAGAACTCAATCTGCGCTATCACCAAGCAGTCCCATCAGAAGGAGCTGATCCAAGAAGCAAGTTTGATTATTTGGGACGAAGCACCCATGGCCGATCGACGCGCGTTCGAGACAGTAGATCGAACACTGCGGGACATACTGGACAACGAGCCAAAGTTTTTCGGGGGAAGGTTTTAGTACTATCGGCAAATTTCCGCCAGATTCTCCCTGGTGTAAAGAATGGATCGCTTGTCGAAACGATGATTGCTTGCCTAAAGGTGTCCACGATGTGGCCCCTTTTTCGGACTCTCCGTCTCACGGAGAACATGCGAGTGCGCACAGCCGTGAGTGCTGAGGAAATGGCTGCTTTCTCCGATTTCCTGTTACAAGTTGGGGAGGGAAGACACAAGGTGAATGCTGCTCCAGGTCGGGATTTTATCAAGATTCCTGCAAGCACAAAAGGAAAGAAGTGTGATCTGAGTCAGAGAACTATAACATGATACTGTCTCCTCGTGATAACGTGGAAGTTGAATCGGTGTTGGCCGTGGCAGGGCTGGTACCCAGCGCGGTTCAAAATGTTGAACTTCACGATCGCCTGAAAAGCTGTGCAAGGCACGATCGACGTATCACAAGATCCTTACGACGGAAAAGTTAACTCGGCATACAACAATGGTGGTATGACGTCTCTACCACACGCTGTAGTTTCTGCTGTCCAGCACGCCGTGTTACACGCGGGGTCCGCTGACTGTACTCATTCAAGTGAAGAAGCATGCTCGGCGGTTGCTACACGTGCCACTGATGTGTTGGCTGGGATGATTGATGCGACTAAGCTCGAACTGGACCCAGTGGTATTCGAAGACAGGCCTAACGCCGTATTATCGACTGTCAGAATTGTAAAGGCTGCGGATGCGTATCGTATCGTCGCTGAAAACACTTACGAGCTGTAATCCATTCACAATGGAGAAGGCGATGATAGCTGAGAATGCATCTCAAATATGCGCCCAAACCCAAATTAATTCCCAAACAGTGGAACATATTGGGAACAATTTTAGGGCACTATAAACTTCCCTGGTGTATTTTTAGTAGTACTTTTGGGAACGTCTTTGGGATTGAAATATTGGAAACCGTTTTGGGATAGACATGTTGGGAACACATTTGGGATACACGTGTTGGGAACATATTTAGACAGGTCGGGATCTTCAGAGTATGTGTATTAGCGGAAACATTACCTACTTAACTCTGGCGGTGATGTGGGACTGCTTCCCACAAAAGCGGTGATACTCAGCAGGTATCTCGACTCCAACAAAATTGCCGTGCTCTGGAGCCCGTTGGCGGTGTTATCGTATGTCATCGAGCATGACAACGTAGTTCTTCGACTTCTCCTTGATCACAGCCATGAAGGTCAGCAAATTTGGATGTGCCGTTGTGAATGACCCATTGAGGTCCCTGTTGAACCTTTCGAGGGCATTGTTAGTGCAATTGACAATGTCCGTAGACTCCGCGATAGCGTGGATGTTCCACAGTAGTTACGCATCCACGTCCGCTTGAAGTAGCGCCAGAACGTGTCCCACTTACCGTGATGGCCCGACTCGTCCACGCGGCTTCGGACAAAAGGAATGCCTTTCTCTGTAATCTCGCCGATGGGAATCACAGTCAGTACGTCGGTGACACCTGTCGTCATTACGTGGCTACCGTCTCTTGCGGGATGCGCAAATCGATCATCTTACGTCGTAGCGCCTGCTTCCAATGCAAGAGATAGCCGACGACAGAGACACCGGCGTACTGCTGGCGAACATCATTCAACAGGCCCATCTCAAAGTCACACGTGACGTAACGCGGGTCGACTTGAAGGTCACACTGCATGATGACGTTGCCAAGCAGATGCCAGTACGTGTCTTGCTGCTTGTCCGGCAGCCGCACGTAGAAGATCGGCAGGTAGATATCATAGGCAGGATCATAGCCCATAAATATGGCAAGCTACGAGAATGGCTTGGGGCAGACCTTGAAAGTGCAATCGATAAAGAGTGGGTTTTTTGGGGTACTTGAGCAGACGAAGCAGGTCAGGGTGCGCAAACCCGATCATGCGCTTGATTACGCCCGCGTGGGCGTACACGTGGTGAAACTGCATGAAGGGGCGTTCGTCCTGTGGGCTTACAAAAACCGTAGGCTACAGCTCGATTGCACGAAACACGTCACCTCCCGTAAGCTGCTTGCGTACATTCTTGACAAACGACACAGCAGTGTGCCGAGGCATGTAGCGGAGGCTTGCGCTTTCCCCGTGCTTTCGATGTAGATAGTCAACTGCCGCCCTCCATACGCGAGACGTCGCCACCGCCATGTCAGAGACCGCCATCGATTCCAGGACCTCCTTCATCTCTTCCGTGGCTTCCACTACATTTTCAGTGGGACGGGTGCATGAGTGTTGGTTGACTTCTTCGATAGCACCGCTGGGCTTGACGATCAGACGCGCAGGACAGCTTGCTGAGCGGAAGTGACTACAGATGTAGTACACCGTGCCGTTGTAGCGACTTTTGACTGAGTAGGTGAAGTTCTTGTGCTCCATACGTGAAAACCCCGAGTGGTTAATGCTGGCAAACTTGCCCCCGGGCGATAAAAAACGAATGGTTCTGGCTAAGTGCAGCTAGGAAGGTGAATGTTGCTCTGATGTTGCCCTACAGCTGCGTTAATGTTGCCCTACAGTTGCTTAAATGTTGCGGGTTTTGGGGACACTTTATCGCCTCATCCTTCAAGCAAGCGTTTACTCGTGCCTAAATGTGTTCCCAAATAGCAAATAAAAGAACCGTTTTTGGATCATCAATTTGGGATTAGGTACGCTTTTAGGACGCATTCTCCCTAATCAAGGCGATCCGGATGCGTCTCTTTTAGAAGAGAAACATCAATATTTTGGCGAGACTGATGGTATATCCCCCAGAAAGTAACTATCAAGATGCTGTGTAGGGTGAAAGGATTGTGAGGCATAACGGTAATGATACAATTAACTCTTTATCTTGACCATGCGAGTCAGAGAAAAATAGTGATTGAACTAGGCCATTACCGTTATACGGGTGAAACGCGGATGACATCACGAATACAATGATACATCTTTCGAGTACGAACTCTCAGTATTGACGATGTGAGTCGTCGAGAAAAGTAGAAACTAAAATTAATGTTTGAGATAGGCCATTCCCGTTATATGGATTGAAAGCGCAGAGTGGCACAAATACAACGCTACATCGCTCGAGTACTACCGCTCGATAATGACGATGTGAGTTGCATTTAAAGAACTTACGATTTTTTTTCTAGCGATAGCGCGGGACTGATCATTCGTGGACGCCCTACTGTACTTCGACCTTGCGTGATTCTTCGATTAGCCACCATACGCTTTCCGTTTGGTCATACGTAATTTCGCTGTCTCAATGCAAATAACAAATGAATGCAGGCTCCAAACTTCTGGTGATATTTGCACGAGCACCAGGCAAGAGCAATTTCCACTTTCCAGCCATTCAGAGGCTGCCCAACCACCTCCATTCGAGCGTAGTTTTGTCCCCATCTGAGCGATGAAAGCTCTTCCTAGCGCTCCTTTGACACCACGTATAATCGAGGAGGGGGAGCTGAAAACACTCTAAAAGAAACGAAGGATCTGTTGACTGAGAGCTGACTTCAAAGAGCAGGTTATCACGCGCCATTTGCGCTGATCGCCTCACTAGACCTTCAGTAGGCTTGACTTTCAGTTGAAATTATCGCAGACTTGCTGATTCATAGGACCAACAATCGGTCAGCAATCAGAGAAGAAAGCCCAGCTTGGTCCGTGTGTGTAGTCACGCCTGATGACGTTGTTGTACTGTTCAACAGGATTCTTTCTGGTTGCAACGCCGCTTGGAGTGAGGTAGATTTGCCAGTGTGTATACCTTTCAACCAACCACTTCCGTTCAAAATAGCGAGCAAATGTCTGGGTACGAGGATCCTCTCTCCATTTCCTTGATGTTCCATTACGACAGGATTGAATTTTTCTTTAACTAGTGCAAAATTGCATATCGTAGATATCCCGCATCACGTAACTTCAACAATCTCGATGAATTCGCTTTTGGACATTGTGACGAAACACATCAGGTAGAGGAAAGTTGGATCGAGTGCAAATACCAGTGAAAACGCTGTAAATTCAGCGTCTTCCGCATCGCCCATGACTAATCGCAGTTGCAACGGCTTCGAAGTGACGGAAGTTTAGATACGACGGAGTGATCCAAGCGCCACCGCATACATATCTATCGGGTACCGAGAAACCACGAAACGCACAACCAAGCTAAAGCTTTTAACACGATCTGAGATCCCCACAACAATTACCGGAGACTCGATTTGGGTAAGCTTGAAATTGCGTCCATGCACAAGACGAAAGATTCTGGAGGACGATCCATTCGTTTTAATAACTGCTTCGTAGATATGCCATCGAAGAAATGCTCTGCGTACATAAGGTTGCCAGCATAACTGCCATTGGAATATTTACGCATAAGATCAGCTAAACCTCAGATCATAAACGTTTTGTTTTTCGAGAGAGTAACCGTCGCAACTCCTAATACCTGGGTGCCAAAACGCATTGAGTGGACCGAGCAAGCCGTCGTTCAAACCTAAAAAGGCATCGCCATTGCGAGAGAGAAGTTGAAGTCACACAAAGCATCGAAATGTCAGCTTATGCCTTGTACAGTGTGTGCAGACCCGTATTGCAGGCCTCCGAGAAAATAATATCATTACTGCAATTACTACCTATTTTATATTATACAGCGGATTATTGTTGTTTTCGAGAAATAATATGGTGTGATACTGACGCAATAATACAAATATATCCTTCAGATGTTGCCAGCCAGTCATTCCCCGCTGCCAACCATTCGCCCGGAGCTTGGATTGCTCTGCAATCGTGAAGGAGAAGCTCATTCTTCAATTTCCGCATGTCGTCCCAGCAACTCGCCGCTTTCTTCTACATTGTTGTGGAGCCTGAGCTCTATCGGTGAAACATCTGCGAGCAGCCACGCAATCAAGCTCAGCGTACAGGCTACACAAATCTGATATATTACCTGAACTCCAAGCATCCCACTCACGGCGAGGGAGTACGCCGAGTTCCAGCGCCGAAACCTGACCTCCCTCGAGGTGTTCGTCTTCGTGGACGAGGTGACGACCCACATGTACGACTGGCTGCGCTAGATCGTCGAGCGAAACCTCCCCCTCTGCGAAGTTGAGAACCAGCTAACGAGGCAGTTAGTTCGCATGAAGCCTACGTCGGCGGAGACACTGAAGACCTACGTGCACAGAGTCGCTGATCGTGTGGGCAACACCATCGCCAAGGAGATGGGCGAGTGCTTTGGTATCATGTTTGACGGGTGGAGCTCTGGCACCCGTCATTTCGTTGCAGTGTTCGTGGTGTACCACGGTGCTACTGGTCTATGCGAAAGGCTGATGGGTCTATCTCCTATGGAGGATGGGCAAACGGCGGACGCTCATATCGAGTTCATCGAGTCTATTCTGGCTGTGATCGACAAGGCCTTGTCGATGATCAATCGCTGACAACTGCACCACCAATCGGAGCGTGGCAACGAAGCTGGACGTCCCGCTGATTGGGTGTGCCAGCCACCGGTTCAATTTGGCAATGGTCCGATTTTTGTCTGATTCTGAGAATCTGATAAACATGATTCAGCGTCTGATGACGAGCCTTCGTCAACCAAACAACGCCGCCCAGTTAGCGCTCCATACGGCACTCCTCCCAGAGAAAGCGAATGCTACGCGCTGGTCTTCCGTGTGGAAGATGGTGCACAAGTATGTCCGCATTCGCGATACTGCGAAGCATGTTCCTGCGGTCGAGGAGCTGCTACCCCGCCTGAGTGACCACCGTCGGATTCTGGTGCTGCACGACAAGCTGAAGGAGCTGCAGAGCGTCTGCGAGAAGCTGCAGCAGCACAAACGAACGCTCGGTGAGGTCCGTGCCCTTTTTGATGCTTGTATGGCAAAGTACCCTGTCATGGAAGAGTATCTTAAGCCTACCACTAAGATTGTTCATTCGCCAACCTTTGAAGCAGCTGTAATCAAGGTTACAAGCTCCCTTCCTGTTACCAGTGCTGAGGCCTAGACGCTCGAGCCGTTTCGACGTCCAGGAGGCTCCGGACAGAGTGAGGATGAACCAGCTGCTGACTTTGCGAGCGAGATTCTTCGCCGTGCCAAGAAGCCTCGCCAGCCGCAGAGGCGCGCCGTCGACTACATACCACTACTTGGTGCCATCCCCCCAACCAGTAACCGGTGTGAGCAGTTATTCTCGGAGTGTAAGTACGTGCTTGAGTCGCACCGTGCCTCCATGCGCTCAGCTAACTTCGAGAGACTGATGTTTCTAAAGGCTAACCGGGATCTCTGGAACGCGTCGACACTTGTGCCGTGATCTCGCAGTTGAGCTTGGTCGCAACAATACATTGAATATTGCGGCATTGCGGATTATTGTTTGTCTTGTTACTTCACTATTTATTACTGGTGTGTGAGTTGCCTGCGTATATTGACTATTGTATTTTAGGAAGCCTGCCGTATTGATGTATCGACTATTCGCTTGCAAGTCTACGGCATGTACCGTGCAATACCGTACGTGGACTTTTCAGGCGCAGAAAGCGTCTCTTCGAACATGGCAGACACCTGACTGGTACTTCTTCACCCAAACGAGCTGCGCTATTTTGCAAGACACTCGCAGAACAACAGTTGAGTCTATCCGCCGCCCAAACGCCCTCTTTACGAGCCGTACAAAACTGCGGCAGCTACCCTTCTTGCAAAAACCTTGGAAACAACGATTTATACGATGATATTGCAGCGTACATGCGCGAGCAGA
Source organism: Phytophthora idaei (assembly GCA_016880985.1). Classification (NCBI taxonomy): domain Eukaryota; phylum Oomycota; class Peronosporomycetes; order Peronosporales; family Peronosporaceae; genus Phytophthora; species Phytophthora idaei. The sequence continues at coordinate 23,991 of QOKR01000412.1, forward strand.
TCTACACCGGGTACGAAGCGGATTCAAAACCGTTCACTTTTACGTCGATGCTATACGTAGACGGTCTACCGGCATCAACGAATTAACATTATTGGGCTGTCCTACAGCGCCTAAGGCACTTTCCATCCTAGTATAATTGCTGTTCAATATCTCAATATTTTTGCTTCTGTTTTGAAAATAGTACTAGTACACCTTTTTTGCAATGTTATTAGTCAGTAGTTCATGTATTGTGCGTTCTTCTCAAAATTTCCACGGATCTTTGAATGAAGTGCGGCGCAAAGAGGCTAAATACCTCGGTTGAGTATTGATCTACTTACGTACGGGACAGCAATTCGAAATAACAGGGAATTTGGATAGGGCCAGATTGGCAAGGAATTCACAATATTATTCTTTCTAAAAAAAATCAAGACCGGAATGGAGATCCTTTGTTGCATTCTGCCATGAAGCGTCGAGGCGACATCGTTCCCTTCGATTATGGTGTTCGGCAGCACAAACGTCTGAAGGAGGCCAACTTTCCTCACAAGATTCGCGCCCTCCCGCATGTTATAGAACGTATCGACCTGCTCTCCACGTCGGTGGAAGACGCTGCGGTGGAAGCTGCCGCCACCAACCAAATCGTCTGGTTACAGAGACTGTTACCACTGGTAGCATCCCAAGTCAAAGACCAAGTCGGTTGCGATACGACGGACATCGCAGCAGCTCGTGGACATTGCGAGGCGATCAAGCTCATCTATCGGTGTTGGGTACAGCCCGCCGGGTACAGTAATCCGACACAACTGTGTACCCGAGCTTTGTTAAACGCAGTGGGAGGGGGACACGTAGAGGCTGTAAAGACTCTACTAGGACAGTGGGATGATTTTTTTTGACGGGGACAGATCAACGTTTGCGAATGCGTTTTCGATTCCCAAGCCATGTTACAATTTTGATATTTTGGAGGCGCTTGAGTTGGCGGTGAAGAACGAGAACGACAAAATTGCTCGAGTGATTTGTGACAAGTCGGGATTCCCCGGGGAGATTTTGAGGTGGGCTGCAAAACATGACAATCTCGAAGTTCTTCGTGTTGTGTATCGTTTTGAAGATGACTATATGGAGGATCTGTACAGAGCGATGATCATAGCGATTGAACGTGGATTTCTCGAAATTGTCAAGTTTTTGACCATGGAGTGTGGAGAGGGATTGCTAGAGTATGCTGCGAGTGAGTTTGGTTTATCTTGCCCACTTGTCACGGCGATAGCGCATGGTAAATGGGAAGTCATTGAGTACTTGGATACTCAGGACATGTATCTAGATGAATCGTTCGTGCCAGTGTTTTATGCGGCGGCTGCGCATGGCCCGTTGGACTTGGTAAAAAAATTCTACGACAGAGAAGATTTCGACGCTACAGCACTCGAAAGAGCGTTTGCATCCGCGGCTGGAAAGAACCAGTTGGGAATTATGACGTACCTTCAGACTAAGAAGAAGTTTGATCGTACAGCCATTGATAAGGCTCTTAACTCAGCTGCAAGTTGTGGACACTTGGACTCTGTGAAATATTTGTGTGATATTGAAGGCTACGAGCTCTCTGCTGCTGCTCTTGATAAACCTTTTGAAAACGCGGCAGAAGATTGGAATCTTGAAATGGTGAAGTTTCTGGGTGGCAAAGGAAATATTTCTCGTGCATCAATCAACACGGCTTTCGAGTACGCGATGAACGAACCTGGTATTTTTAGGGGAAAAGCTGATGACCAGCTTCAAATGTTGAAGCATTTGCACAGCAAGGGGTGCATTGATCCCGAGGTAATCAGCGAGGACTTCGCCCATGTGGCAAGAAACTGTCATGTCGACGTTGTGGAGTTCTTGTACTCGACAGGTTCGACGTCGATTTCGTCCGATATAGTTGAAAAAGCATTCAGGAAAGCGACGCGTGAAAACTCGATCGAAGTTGTGGAATTCCTCTACAATACTGGAGTCGTCTCACCAAAGTCCATCGAAGACGCTTTCCTCAAAGCTGCCAGTCGGGGGGATCTCTACGTGATGGAGTATTTGTTCAGCTGTGGATGCAAGTTTCAATCCTTGCTAGAGAAAGCCTTGTGCAAGCACTCTTCTCTTCCTCCTCGAGTTTTACTATTTCTGAAACAGAAGCAGAAATAACATTAATGTAAACGTTAGTACTGCTACTCGTACTGTAGTACTTGAAGTGAAAGAGAAAAATATCATTGTTTTTCAGCATTTTCTTGTTTTATAAGCACGGTGCTTCTTCTAGTGCCTATAAACTTCTCGTAGAAGCACCGAAGGCAAACAAATATGAACCGGAGTCACTAATCTATTCCTCGCCGCTTGCGCTGTCGAAGTCCAGACTTGTGGAGTCGCTGTCGAAATCCAGACTTGTGGAGTCGTCGTCGTTTTCCAGATTCGTAGAGTCTTCGTAGCTGGCAGTAGGCTTCCACATCGTGGCAGCACTGTACTTACCCAGAAGTTGCGAGCAGTTCTGCATCTTCACAGGGGTGGCGACGAGGTCCTCCTCGAACTTGGTCGAATCAATCCTCGGGGCGTTCACCTCGAACTCCTGGTCTTCCATGAAGCCGCACACGAAGTCGTGGAAGCGGTTGTAGGCGGCAATGCGCTTTGGCTGGGTCATCTTGGAGGTGCGCTTAGCCGTGCCAAAGAGCAGCTGGCGAACTTCCACGGCAGAGCTCAAACACAGGTCGCGAGTGGAAAACTTGGGCCGGAACTCCTCAGGAATCATGCACGTCTCGAGAGGCTTAATCGCGCCAGTGGTCACGGTAGTAACATTTACTGTGGCGGTACCGTTAGCCGCAAGAGTGTCAGCCTGCTCGAGGATGGACGTGACGAGCGGCGTGACAATATAGATGGGGTCGTCGATGGCGTGGATGAACATCAGCACAGACAGCAGGACCTTGGAGATGATGTTGCTCATGGAGCCGAAGATCGCCTCCACACCGTGCATGAGGCCGTGAATCACGGCAAACCCGGCGCCAACCGTGAGCACAGTCTCGGCAGTAAACTCTGCCGGGTGGTGCGTGATGTGCAACAGCAAACCGCCGCCCATGTTCGCGGCCGTCTCCTTCGGATCCTCCTTCATCAGTCCCCATAGTCTTACAGTTTTGCCAAGATCCTTGAAGAAGGTTGTGACCTGCTTAAGGCCAACAAGAGGGTCGCGAAGAGTGTTGATGATCCACTCAATGGCGTCAGCAGCCAACTGTGCGATGGCGATGGCGGTGTCAAAGGTGTAGTCGACGATGCCCTTCACCACTTTCTTGATCTTCTCTCCTAGCGGCAGATTCTTGAACACCTCTCTCTTCTGCTTGCGCTCAATCTTGAAGTAGTCCCACAAGGTGTTGTTGGGGTGGCTCGCCAGATACGCCGCCATGGCTGCATCAGCGGCGTTGGCCTTGAGTTCGTCATTTGACAGATTTTCTTGTTCTTCGGAGAACTCAATGAAAACTGGGCAGACATTGAAGATCTCGCCAGTGCTACCACTAGCCGAACTGACGTCCTTCTTCGGGGTGCTGTGCGAGTGCGCCGTACAGACGCACACGAACAGGAGTAGGAGAAAGGTGGAGTGCCACATGAGGTCGACGAGGCAAAAGTGGAAATGAACGAAATGGAGCGCTGCTGAACTGCTGATGGGCGGTCATGGTTTGAGTGAATTGAGGAACATTATCACTGATTAAATCAATGCCTCGCTCTAATGAGGCAAGAAGTCGTGAACAGCAAATCTGATCGCCTGTTGCAACATAAACGATTGACTTTAAACTACAGCCGTCGGATCTGTAATTGGTGGTTAATAATGCGTATCCGACGACGAAGTACGCCGTCGGAGACTCGATTAGAAGACGGTTTTTTTTCAGATGCCAAAGGGAATACATGTTCAGCTGGCTCAAAGCACAGCTGGACCATCAAAACTATTTTCACAGTGTCAGTGTTGGCAAATGTTGAACAAGTTAAAGGATAACATTCCTCAGGGACTCTGAGGAATGTTTTAAATATTACTATTTTCACAATCGATGTATGAATCAATCAATTATAACCCCAATACTACGTGCAATTAACGCTGAGGATAGCGGTATGTAAGAGCCGTGGTAAAGCAGAACGTGATAATGTCCCCAGGTGGAGGTACAGTTATAGTACTTCGACGTACGACTTTTTGTCGGACATCGCAGGATTGTAGTGGCCCACGATGGCGCACCAATGCACTGTACCCAAGTACTTCAGTAGTACTGTAGATTAGGTAGCAATGAACTCCCAACCCACTAAAATTCTACTAAGATTATTCACTGTTTACAGCAGCCGCTGGGGTCTTTGACCTGTTTCGTCCGAATTTGTCGGCAGGCTGTGGTATTTTAATATGAAAATAGAAGCAGTGTTTTCACAGCGGCAGGACACGCTGAATATATAGTACTCCCATATACCGGGACACAGATACTTTTTCCTGTCTCTCTTCCAGGCATTACCTTTGAACGAAAACGAAATTGCATTATCTTCTTAGAGCTGATGGCGCAATTGGTAAAGACGATATGCTGCGAGTCCAACATTTATGGCAATCTAGTACTACACGGTCTAGTATACTCTCCGGAGAGCAACCATACTGTATTTTAGCGTTTGCAGTTTGACGCTATTACAGTGCAACGTACGTACTGCTACTAAATTGAGGTTGTAGTACTACTTTTTAAGTCTCGAAGTAGTACTGGGGTAGTACTACATGTATCTTCGGACGATACAGTAGTCCAGTACCACTACTAGTATTACTCCTGCAGCTGAGAGCAGAGTAGTACTACATTGTGACTATTACTACGAGTGTGTACTATAATACGTAGTACTTTGGTGAGCTGTGCTCCTGCCAGTTGGAAATACTACTACTACAGTTGTAATTAAAATTAACAGCTCGGTTGGAAAATCAATCCACACGGTCATACACATTTTATTTAGCGGAAATCTCTCCTTACACGCCAGCGTAGCCAAAAAGCGTAAGACTCGAAACCATGATGAACATACCAGCAAACATGCCATAGGCAACGATGTGTCCCTTGTCCTTTGCGAACTGGTACGACGTAGGAATCAGCTCCTTAATACAGATGCATACCATGATGCCACACACGATTCCAAACAAAATACCCTCCGAGACCGGATCCGTACCGTCATCAATCGCAACCCACGCGATGACTCCACCGATCGGCTCAGCCGCCGCAGAAATCGCGCACCACATGATTCCACGCCATCGAGAACCAGTGGCGAAGTAAATGGGGGCAGCGACGGTGATACCTTCGGGGATGTTGTGCAGGCCGATACCGACAGCAAGAGAGATTCCAACGGAGGAGTTTTGGATAGCACCGACGTACGTGGCGATTCCTTCCGGCAGGTTGTGGATACCAATGGCAAGAGCGCTTAGCACACCCATGCGCTGCAGGGCCTTCTTGGCGTTCTCGTCCATCTTGACGAAATATCCCGCTTGAGGCGTTTGACCTTCCAGAATCTCTACCGGTTCCTTGTTGTCCATTTTGTTGCTTTCGAAATGCCCCATCGACTCACGAACATGCTCTAGGTTGTTAACCTCCGTCATCTCGTGTTCGGGTGAAATCTCTTGGACGACAATGTCGATGAGGTAGATAAGTGTGATGCCGATTGCGAAGCACGCCGTAGCCGAGAGCCACCCGTGACCCGTGGCCGTTTCCTCGGACATGTCTTCCCTGCGTAGGCCTTCACTGAGTAGATGCACAGACTCGCCAAATATCTCCACCAACGAGATGAACATCATCACTCCGGACGAGATACTGAGAGCGACTGCCAAACTCATCGGGTTGGCCAGGTATACGAGACGCTTGCTGAAGACGACCATGCCTCCCAGAATCGTGGCAGCGCCAGCGGCGATATTAAGCGCGAAGGCGACGGCGACATCGTGACCCGATGCAACCATGACTATTTCGCGTCAGCGTTATCCTCCTTATGTGGTTGCCGGAGGTTTAGGAAGTGTCAATATCGGGCACGCAGTGGTCACATGAGCGCATTGACGATCTGTTGTCGCTTCAAGATTGGAGCGCTTTGGACAAAAGGAAGGATCTGCGTTCGTCGTGCACAAAATGGTCAAAATCACATAGAACAAACTTGGCGATTCGGCTGACAGCCGGCGGCTGTATTTCGGTTTGGTATGGCTGCCCAGTACCGATCCCAAACTCTCGCTTTGCTCTCATTGGGGCGAGGCAACCCACCTTGAGGGCAGGGAGCAGACGATCGCGTGTCATTGGCGCTGAGGCGCTGGGTGCAGCAAGTACATGCTGGCGGGATCGGTTAGCTTTGCTATTAATAATAGTTGCGGTACATTTACCTTCGCCATCGGAATCATGCCGTGTGTTGTTGGCGTGTTGTTGGCTACAAAGTGCCGTCTCGGAACCTCCATGTGCAGTGCACATTGTGCACACCCGACCTAATAGAGCACATACAACTTTCAATGCAGGCCTACATTTGAAGTACACCAATGATACCGTCAATTGAAAGACGCCGTGATATTGTTGCTACCACTAATACCACTACCACTAATTATATTATACACAGTGATATTTTACAAATTCTGTATCATAGCTCTGATCCCTTGAGACATCAATGAAGCAAGTGTACAACTTGTGTCGAGGTACTGTATCATAACAGCGACTACTGTGTTTGCCGTATTTGTGGGGTGACGATCAGACTCTGATTCAGAGAGAGCAGACGGATATCCGATTGTATGTTCTAATATTTACGTTACTGTAGTACAGTACAGTATTAATCATGTATTTTAATACATGATTAAAAATACCACTACACATGTAAGCCTACATGTATTAATAAGACGTGGGGTTCTTGTGGGGCATAATGCCTCCTCCCAATGAAAACTCCCCGAGAACGACTGCTGCTGTACTTGTACACCTAAACTCGACAGTGTTGATTTGCCCAGGGCAATGGCCAGTGCCGTGGTAAATTAGTAATATCAATATTTTATTAATCGAGATTAATTTGGGTTTGATTAATTAATTTGGTCTCCCAGAATAAGGGTGTTCATCGTGTCTGATGTCGGTGTTTGGGAGTTTTGAAGGTCAGCTTTCTCCAGTGAATGAACCAAGCACATTTCGCCTTTGCAAACCGTGCTTCGAAGTACAGTACCTAACTGTGGCTACCCAATTTTCCGGGCAAACTACTGTACCAGTACTGCATGTACATTCAAGGATGATCGTTGTCGATTTTTTGGTGTTCAGTCTCCGGGACATCTGTCACGATGTAGCCATTTACCAGGCCCATCTCAGGATCTCGGCTCGACACAAGTCGCTGGAGGCACGCGCCGGCCGCTGGCTTGACATTGCTGGCGGCACTGGCAAGTTGCTAGGGGTACTGTAATCAGTGGTTGCCAGTGTAGTTGGATGCCATGGATGGACACGAGAATTTGCGATCAGACTTGCTTCTCTGCGATTATTTTCATATATAGTACCGGTATACATGTATACCATCGATTACGTAAAAATAATATTACATCTATTCATAATCATCATCTAATCAAAGGTGTCCATGGCTGCAAACTTTGAAGAGAGCTTTGATACATGTACTACTGTTCAGCAGGGGTTCCGTTAATACAACTGCAATGTTATTGGGAAGGCAACGAAGAATAAATCATTGAATGGACATTAATTAACATCCATGAGCAATCAATTATTCAATAGTTTGAGCACAATACTAAAGCAACAACCCCCACCGCTGTGCATGATCCTATCAGACTCACAACTTCATTGACAGCCATCCCTGAGAGCCCAACTTACACTAAGGTAGCATGCCGACGAGATAGAAGAAGAAATAGCTTGAAGTAGGCGGGAAAGGCAGCAAATAATCTTGAATCCAATTATTCGAACAAAGTTGGGAAATACGTTATTGAATTTGTTGTTATGTTTTATCGTAATTACGGAAATATAATAATATATTCTAAGTAGTAGTATTTATTCGGAACCCCCTATTCAGTACTTCAGTATTGACTGCTAAGTTGGTGTGGCAACGTGCGAAGTATACGAACAGGACTCAAGCTACGTCTTGTTCACTAAACCATTGCTTCTATTATAGTAGTAAAAGGCAACGCATATCTACATCTCTCCACTCTACTCGTAATAGTAACTAGCGTCTTCGGGACTTACAGAAGTTTCCCACATGGTGTCAGCACTGTAGTTGCCCAAAAGCTGCGAGCAGTTCTGCATCTTCACGGGGGTGGCAACGAGGTCCTCTTGGAACTTCGTAGGATCCATGCTTGGGGCGTTCACCTCGAACTCTTGGTCTTCCAGGTAGCAGCACACGAAGTCGTGGAAGCGGTTGTATGCCGCAATGCGCTCTTGCTGAGTCATCTTCGCGGTGCGCTTAGCCGTGCCAAAGAGCAGCATGCGAACTTCCTGAGGACTGCTCAGACACAAGTCTCGAGAGGAGAAATTCGGTCGGAACTCCTTAGGAATCTTGCACGTCTTGAGAGGTTTAATCTTGTTCGGAGTAAGGACAATACTATCCTTGGTGGAGTTACCACCAGCGGCAAGCTTTCCAACCGTGTCAACAATGGAGGTGACGAGAGGAGTGACGATGTAGATCGGATCATCGATGGCGTGGATGAACATCAGCACGGACAGCAGGATGTTGGAGATCATGTTGCTCATCGTACCAAAGATAGCTTCCACACCATGCATGAGACCACCGATCACGGCGAATCCGGTACCAATCATCAGCGCCGTCTCAGCAGTGAACTCCGACGGGTGGTGCGTGATGTGGAGCAGCAAACCACCGCCCATATTCTTAGCCGTCTCCTTCGGATCCTCCTTCATCAGTCCCCATAGGGACTTGACGTTCTTGCCAAACTCCTTGAAGAAGCTGGTGATCTGCTTGATGCCGACAAGAGGGTCGCGAATGGTGTTGATGATCCACTCGATGGCGTCGGCGATAGTCTGTGCGAGGTGGATGGCGGTGTCAAGCGTGAAGTCGACGACGCCCTTCACCACTTTCTTGACCTTCTCTCCTAGCGGCAACTTCTTGAACATCTCCTTTTTCTGCTTGCGCTCAATCTTGAAGTAGTCCCACAGGGTGTTGTTGGGGTGGCTCAGCAGGTACGCCGACATAGCGGCGTCAGCGGCGTTGGCCTTGAGTTCTTCATTCGAGAGGTTGTCTTGATCCTCGCTGAAATCGACCACCACGGGACACACATTGTAAATATCGCCGGTGCTGCCACCTGAAGAGTCGACTGCGCTGGAGCTTCCACTCGACACTTCTGAGGTGCTCCTCGCCGTGCACACGCACGCGAAGAGGAGAACCAGAAAAGTTGAATACCACATGAGATCGAAGAGGCAAAAACTGTTGTGAGGCGAAACGCTATGGGAAATACCAATGAGCAACCTGCGGTGGGCTGTCAATGGTGCGTGAAGTGTACGTCCCGTGAGTAGAGTTCCTCAGGAACTTCCTGGGGACTTCCCCAGTCTGAGGCGCAAGAACGCCGAGAAACTGCACACGAAGCAAATCTGGCTGCAAAATAGCGTCTGTCACAATGGAAATCGGTGGCGCGTGCCTCGAGGGACTCCCGTCGAGCCGTGCACCTGAGATGGGACTGGTATACGGTGTCCGAACACCAAAAAGTGTTTGAATAACGTCAATGACTTGGTTGAATAGTGTTCGGGCTAACGGCTTGCATACTGTATACATATTGAGAGCGCGCAATGCGTTGGAGGCCAGGAATGTATAGCCTACAGTAGCACAGGTATATCTCTTTCTACAACAGCTCGGTGGTCTGTTCATGTATCATTTAATACAATTTGTACGGAACCGCTGATGAACCATTTCTGTTGACGACAACTGATCTGGAACATAAAGATTAATTTACAGGTTAATGGCTGCATGCACAAGTACAAGCTGGATTAAAGTTAATCCCGGCATGCCACAGCAGTGCGTGTCAGGGCGGGGGTTCCGTTGATACCAAGATTTCATTGGAAGGAGGCGTCAAGCCTATCGAACTCTCTGTTGCTCATTGGTCCCAAAGATCCATCGGCGTGCGCCGAATCGGCACAGAATTGTGGCATTGCTGAGTAAGATTTCGCGATTTGGTGCGCCAAGAACTGTATTTTCGATATAAAAAATATACGGTAAATTATTGTTATACGCTGTATAGTGTATGTATACATAAGCATGTAGTAGCCGAAACGCTGTATTAGTTTTAAGAGAGGAATTCTGATTTCCCTGCAAAGAATACGCCGTACCGTGTACTTCACAAGTTCAAAAACTTGTACATTCTTGGTAGTCGCGTAACGAGTGAGCACGGAAGGTAGTGGTGAGCGATAAATGCACATGAAATCTACACTGTACATGTAAATGTAGCTCATCCACAGAGTCGTTCGGAATCGCATGCAGTATCAGATTGCGACTAACGTGGAGAAGCAACATGAATTGGTATCGCGTCCGATCTTGAAGCGGTGTATGCTGTTTAAGTTTTAACCCAGCCTCCATTATGAACCAACTACTGTGGATGCACCGAGCACTTACAAATTTCCATGTTCGGAGTTACTGAGGCTGTAGCGTAGCATAATACCGGACTCGGCTAGTCGCAAATGAGGTGCCTGCCACAACAAGAAGGTGCATAACACTTTGGAACCGACTGTTTTTTTAAACTGCATAGACCTGGAAATCGGGTTTATCTCGTTTCGGTGAGATATTAGTAGGTCTATGGTGCTGTTGGGGGCAACGATAATCTTGCTGCTGCAGCCTTCAATTAATGAATCTCACGGCACACCGAGCATCGCTGCGCAGTTCCTCCAAGGCTCAGACCGAACCAGAATGGTTTTTGCGCTGCTCCACAACAATGCGCTGCTCCGACGGCGAGGGTAGATACGCAGCAGCCAGCAAAGCACCTCTTCGATCCTCACAACTGTTTTGAGCTGTGTATTTGTTTAAGTACTATTCTGCTAATAATACTTAAAACAGCTATATTACTAATACTTATAATTATCGTCAAAAGTAATATAATTGTTAACCTGGTCCGGCACCGCCTCCGCCCAGACACTGGTCAGACGCCGGGCGCGGCCGGATCTACCCATGCTCTCAAGGCGTGGTGCCTTTTCCCAATGAGATCGATGAGATTGTTTGGGATTGGCATCGGGCAACCATTCGGAAGGCTATCCGGATCTTTGTTGGTTTTGACCGCGAAAAGTGCAGAAACGCGCGTTTTAATTAAAGTTAATATTGAAAACGGGACCATTACAAGTAATAGAATATTTGAAAAATTGAGAACATGGGTACCCACAACATGCTTGATAGCGCCCAAGTACAGTACATGTAGAACAAGAATGTGGTCTCTTGCCAAATTGTTATTTACGGTAGGTATTCTATACGTCAGAAGTGTTTCTCAAGTGCCACATATGATAAGCTTACCGTCACTTCCCAACTCGCCGACAACAGCACAAGTAAGGAGACAAGCGCCGAGGCCGATCTTCTTGCAGCTATGGTTCAATCGGGTCACGCTGTCGCCGTCGCCTTCGCGCTCAACATCGCCGCTGGCGCTGCCACGATTCTGGGAGGCATGGTTGTCTTCAGCAAGCGCCTCGTATACTTGGCCAACCCGTTGAGTTTGGCCGTCGCTTTGAGCATTTCCTCTGGTGTGATGATGTTCATCTCGCTGGTAGAGATCTTCGGTGAGTCGGTGCATCTGCTGACTGAAGGAATTCGTACCGAAGACATGACGGAGGAGACGGCTACAGGCCACGGATGGCTTTCGGCAACGGCATGCTTCGCACTAGGTATCGCACTCATCTACGTTATTGACATGATCGTACACAAAATTTCACCTGAACACGAAATGACGGAGATTGAAAACCTTCAAGACGTTCGCGAATCGATGCATCAATTCGAAAGCAATGGTAAGAGTATGCCGTCATACAGTCAAGTTCCAAACGCTCAGCCGACAAGTTACCAGATCAAGATGGACGAGAATGCTAAGAAGGCCCTGCAGCGCATGGGTGTGCTAAGTGCTCTTGCCATTGGTATCCACAACCTGCCGGAAGGAATCGCCACGTACGTCGGTGCTATCCAAAACTCCTCCGTTGGAATCTCTCTTGCTGTCGGTATCGGTCTGCACAACATCCCCGAAGGTATCGCCGTCGCTGCCCCCATTTACTTCGCCACTGGTTCTCGATGGCGTGGAATCATGTGGTGCGCGATTTCTGCGGCGGCTGAGCCGATCGGTGGAGTCATCGCGTGGGTTGCGATTGGTGACGGTATGGATCCGGTCTCGGAGGGTATTTTGTTTGGAATCGTGTGTGGCATCATGGTGTGCATCTGCGTGAAGGAGCTGATTCCTACGTCGTACAAGTTCGCCAAGGGTAAGACGTACGTTATTGCGGTGGGCATGTTCGTCGGTATGTTCATCATGGTTTCGAGTCTTACGCTCTTTGGCTACGCAGGCGTGTAAGAGGGGATAAATTAGTATTCGCTATCAATTCTACAATTGAAATTAGCAATTTCTTTTTTAATTATTCCTTGCACTTCTGTAGTATTTTCTTTGACAAAACGTGAATGAAGGACGTACCGAAGTAGTTATTTTGAAGAAGACACTGCTTTTTTTTTGCAGTTTTCTTAACCAAGAACCATTGTGAAGTGCCTTCCAGCGAAAAAGGCAACCAAATTTGAAACAGTTTTTAGCATTTTTGTATTCGACAGAATGGAAATACGATGGTGACGAGATTTTTTGACGACTCGGTGGAAAGCGCATTCGAATTTGCAGCTGGTGACGGCAGTCATGAGGTTTGTTAGACGAATGACGTGGCTTCTCTCGGCGATAGTCATGACCTAGTGGACGTAATGAATTTCTATTACTCGATCGAAGGATGAAGCCGCTGCTACAAGCAACTGGTAAAGGTCACATCGAGGCTTTTTAAGAGTAAAGATCAGCTTTCTCAGTCGAAACATCCTGCACGAGGTGGGCACTAACACTGAATCCATCTTTACGGTTGTCCACGATCAAGTCGGGGTTCTTGATTGCAACAGCTTTGCTGTCTTGGTATCAAGCACTGTCTTTCACTCCAGCTTTTGTTTCAAAACTGTCCCATCAAATTTGATTAGTACTTCAGATCTAATGAAGTACATGTACATCAGTACTAGTATTGCAATGACCGCACTAAAAAATGCTGTAGCTGCTCGCGGAATCGAAAATCTCTTTTTTACTGTTGACACCTCAACTGCCGGTATCGGTAGATCTGTCGGTTTTTCTGGTATTGTGATGCGATGAGGTACATCGAAGAAATATTTTGAGTGTCACGACGGACGATGAAATATGACCTTCAATTATATCGAAGTTGATATCTCAAAAGCGTGCCTCCTTTTTGCTTCAGAAACCGCAACACACGATAAGGTAGTGTTCGAGCAGAGTCCTTTCGCAAAGTTTTCTCCAGTAACGATTTGAAGTTGCAGTCGAGATTGAACAAGCATTCCATGACGTAGAGGTCACCACGACCAGCAGCGTTAAGGAAAACTTCCTCCATCGACTTTTCAGTAACAACACCAGTATTGTAGAGGAACCTCACTACTTCGACGCAGTTTTCTCTAGCCGCATTGTGAAATGCCTCAGTCACCGAATCGGTCGAGATAAATCCAGTCGAGTGTAAGAATTCCACCGCAGCCAAGCTGCAGCAACTCGCTGCTTCTGGGAAAAGCTCGTCAATCACTTCGGGGTAAACTTGTCCTTTGCTGTGCAAGAACTCTAAAACGCGGACTTGATCGTTGCGAGCTTCACTCACCACTCCGATGGCTTTGATCGAGTTTTCGAAGGCGTTGGTCATCACTTTACGTGAAAGCCTTCCTTTTGTATCAAGAAACTTTAGCATTTCTAAATGCCCACCACTAGCTGCACCTTCGACTGCATCGCCGAGAGAAGCAGCAGAAGTCTCGTACCCTCTGATGTCACACAAGTACTTGACGGCATCCATCTTGCCGTTGCGTGAAGCTACCACAAAGGCCTTGTCAATAGCCTCCTGGTCAAATGTCTGTAACGATTACAAGTGCGTCATAGTCTCGAGCTGACTGTTCCCTGCTGCAGAGGCAAACGCCTTCCCAAGCGTTGATTCGTCAAAGTTTTTCATTGTCGTTGTCGTAGATCATCTTGACCATCTCCAGCGGTCCGTACGCAGCAGCAGCACAGAACGCCACAGCGTGTGTGTCATCCTCACATCCAGTATCGTGAGCGTACAAGTACTCCATCACTTCCCTTTGGCTATGTTTTATCGCTGTAACAAGCGGGCACGGGAAACTATCATCTCCGTAGACGTAGTCAAGTAGTTCGGCTCCACACTTGTCGGTCACAAACTTGACAATATCTAAACACCCTCGAGAAACTGCAACCAGCATCGCTCTATACAAATTGTCCATATCGTCAAGATGGTGGAAATAGTACACATCATCGAAGACATCGAGATCGTCGTGCTCCGCCGCCCATAGAAACATTTTCCCTGGAATCTTGTTATGTTCACAAATCACGCGAGAAATGTTGTACTCCCCCCTTTGGTTACCGCGGCCTCCAACGCCTCTAACAAGTCAAAGTTGTATGGGTGCTCTACATCATCATCACCCCATCGCGAATTGACCAGCTCCACCCAGTGCCAATTAGACAATAAAGCTCTGACAGCTTCCAGATGGCCACCATTCACCGCATTCATCAACGCCAGTTTACACAGTTGAGTGGGTGCGTAGCTGTCTATGACCCACCAGCGGTAGATGAGTTTAATAATCTCCGTGTAACCTTTTGCGGCTGCTACGTCGGTGCCGTCACGCCCGACGTCGTCTCTGTACTCGTTGATCTTAATGTGGTCCAAAATGCTTCGCAGCCGGTCAATATCGTTGGTGGCGGCAGCTTCTACCGCTGCGTCTTCGAGCGACATGGCGAACAGGTCGATGCGCTTCATCACGTGAGGCAGGGCGCAAAGACTGCGAGGCAGCGTAGCATGCTTCAGACGCTTGCGTTGACGAAGGCAGTAGTCGCAGGCGGAATGCTCGCCTGGATATTTCATCGACACATTTACGCGCATTTTTATTTTGAATTATTTCGAGAATATATTATATTATAAAAGCGTTTTACTGTTAGCGTGGGTATATGTTGCTCGATGGTCGTAGGAAGACTAATATTTGTGTAATCCACACAACCTGCCGACACAGGCAACATTCACCCCTTGGTCAGGTACACAATGGATCGTTTTGATCTGTACCTTCGTCAGGTTTTCGAGTTAGCCTGCGCTGTTCAGATACCTATGTGCTTACTGTGATTGGTAGAAAAACGAGGTTTGTGCTAACGAGCGCAACTTCGCAACCTGCGGGGTACCTCCCATGCAACTTTCCGCTTTTGACTTCGCGACACATTAAATCACCCGCACCCCACATACAAAAACCAAGTATAAAAAATGCATGTCAAAATCTGTAGTGAGCCTTGTTACCCTTTTTGTCTAGTACTTCGACGCAGCGGCGCGGCATTGACTCGATAAGGGAATGCAGCAAGGCAAGAGGGATATCATCCCATGCCTTGAAAAGCGCGTCCTTCAACTCAGGCACGCTATTGAACTGTTTGTCATTATCACAACCGAGGTCTGGTCCAGGTCTTTTGTAGGACCCGAAAATGTGGTACATAAACGGGTTTATCTGCCACTTGACTGGTCTGATAACGAAGTTATTAGACGCAGGGACCTTACGCAACGATAGGCTAAAACGGCTAGGTTATATTTGATCGTTCAGCACAGACGACACGTCGAGCACAGACATATCGAACCGTTCTCAACCTGACTTTCAGCACA
The DNA here is from genome assembly GCA_016880985.1 of Phytophthora idaei. NCBI lineage: Eukaryota > Oomycota > Peronosporomycetes > Peronosporales > Peronosporaceae > Phytophthora > Phytophthora idaei. Next base: position 39,794 of record QOKR01000412.1, read on the forward strand.
AAATGACGGAGGAGTCTCGTATGAACGTTGAGCTGGAGGAATCGGTCCTTCGAAACTACGCCAAGGCATCAGATATTCGTCCCAAGAATACATCTCGAGCTTACAAGAACAAGCAGGCCGAGTTTACACGGTGGTGTGACGACAAAGGACCCGCATTTAATGATCTCTCACGCTACACAATATCGGACCCAAACTTCACCTCTTTCTTGATGAGTGTGTGATCGGACGCGAAAAACGTCGCAAAGGTGAAGGCACTCGGACCCAAAAAATAGGCCGAGCTACCGTCAATAGTTACGTCGCTGCGATGGCTGATTTGTGACGTCAACAACTACGATTAAAAATCGATGACTATCCGTCCCCTCGCGACGACGCTGTCTCTGCTCTTCTCAATGTCACCGAATACGAAGAAGACGATCGCCGCAGAAAGAATTTTGAGGATAGAGGTGCAAATACGGTGCTGGATGGGTATACAATAACAGATCAACTGGGGAAGATTGCTAGTTTTTTCTGGTCCGCACGACGCGATGTGGGTACGAGTATTAGGAACTTGCTGGCGTTTTTACTATCTCATTTTTGCTCTAATGCGTGGCGAATCTGCGCGAAGGATGGAGTTAGCCGATTTACATTCTGTGTGTCTTGAAAATGAGGGATACTCAACTTGTTGCGCTCTTGTAATGGTAATGCGCCAAGGCAAGACAAATCAGGTCGGCCGGACTGAGGTAGGAGCCTGTATGCGCAACAAGCATGTCAGCATATGCCCGCATGGGCTCCTCGGCTTTTACCTGTTCTGGCGCTGGCACGTAGAGCTCGAGTCTTTTCCGGACGTTTCGACCTCGGATCTATGGTATCCTATAAAACTACTAAAAACCGGTAAAGATACAACGAAAGAAATGTCCTACAAGGTTCATCGGGACGCGATTGCTGGGGCACTTTATCACATTGGTCTGCAAAGTCGAGCTAAAGCTCATGTTGGTAGAGGCTCTGGAGCAAGAATGGCCGATCTCGGTGGCGCAAGCGAAGCCCAAATCAGGCGGCTCGGAAGATGGAACAATCAAGCCATGGAAAAAATGTTACCTAACATCGTTGCCTCGAGAGACAATGAGGACGCTGACCGGCTTCGAGCCTATCCGCGGCAGTTTTTTTCTTCCCAGAGCTTCCGTAGAGCCACCGATTGCTCTACAAAAGCAAATTTTCCCCGCGGTGGAAAGCTGGCAGACGAAATTTGCAAATGGAGAATTCGAGCAATCTATAGCGGGTGGCGGCTTTCTCGAATTGCTGTTGTATCTGCGCGTTGTAATCCTGCAGGGTGCAGCTATACTCTTCAACGAACTACCTAGTCACCCAATATGGAGCCATAAAATATTCCAGGCTCGTGAGCTCCGTAAGTTCAAGAGCGACTTGAACGACACGCTTGGTACTTTAGTGAATCCGACTGAGAAACAACTAGAACGAGCCATACCTGTTCTTAACGCAAAATTGGACGGTGTGCACCAAGATCTGAAAATGTCAGTAGAGGGGATTCGTAGGAGCCTTGAAGCCGTTGAGAGTAAAATAGTCGACGTTGGTAAAGTACTATCTCCATTTTCTAACGGTTCAGCAATGCTACAGGTGAAGCTAATAAGTGGAGAAGCGGCTAAACCGACTACATACTCAATAGCGACAGCTTCAAACGCTAACGGAGCTGAAGGAGATACTGTGGACGAGGGTGTGATATCGTATCGAATGAGCCGCAGCATTGTTTCCGTCCGCGAGCTGTGGAATGAGTGGGAACACGGTCTTTCTGGCGGACGGTCTGTGAAAGAACTAGAAAAGCAACACGGAGCTAGATGGTGTACTAATGGGGAGCGAAGATTTTTCAATCGTCGTCGGAAAATCATTGATTTAGTCACGACTACGGCTGACAAAATGCTGAGCCGCGAAGCCATTGCGAGATCTGCTGCAATCGACGCCGCAGTTACACGTGTGGATGCAGTTCGAACTGCACACCGTAAATCGCTAAACTGGTTGTCGCTCAATGCTGAAACTGCAGCAAGGCAGCTAGGGGTTGACATAGCAGCTCCTGGAAAAACTTCGCGCGCGAAGCCCAGCACCACCAATCTTGGCATCACAACTCCAGCGCTACCACCTACTTTGACAACAGCGGGTAGCACCTCGACCGTAGCAACGTCGCAGACAGAGGGTCCAGCACGGTCTTTGTGATTTCAAAAACTTTCGTCGCCCGAGTTGTAGAGGTGACTGCTAACAGCTGGCATGCTGTCCTCGACAATATATAGCAAGCTTGCATTTAAGCGTTTGGATCGTGTAGGAGCCTCCAATTCACTGCTCACGAAGTTGAAAGTACACAGTTTCCTCCACCACAAGCCCTTTGTGTCTGCACCGGTCCCCACATTAATGACAACAGGAAGTATTCCTTCAGTGTCCATTCTGATCTGCATCTGTTCCGTGATCAACTTCCAGAACTGGTTGCACACGATGTCCTCGTTTGTCTCCGCACTCGAATGTCATACTGTAGTACTCGATAGTGTTTCCGGCACGTAGCGTCTCGGAAGGAAGCTGGGAAGACATCGTTGCAGTTGTAGGTGTGAGTGGCTGCCTGGCATGATTTGAAACGGAGAATGACCTCGTACAAATCCGCATTGATATGATTGGCTAAAAATGTAAAGTCAGTTATCAGCGTGAGGATCGCTACCTCATTCTAAACAACGAAAGACCATGTCTCAGACCCTGTTTGCCGAAGGGGTGATAATCATTCATTAGCATACATGTAACGGGGTTACACACACACAAGTGGCTACACGTAGCCACTTGGTTACATGGAGGGTTCTCGAACGTTGGTGTAAGACACACCAATGGTTACACTTTGCAGACCACTGGTCTGTATGCATTTAGACATCTCATTGGTAGATAAGCAGGGTTCTGACAGCCATCGGATGGCAGAATACCTTTCATATAGGATATCAGTTTTAGGAGGAAACCCAGTCCAGACATAAATCATAAATAACAGTTCTCATTTTAACCCAAAACGGCTTTTAGC
>QOKR01000413.1:0-42808 GCA_016880985.1 Phytophthora idaei
TAGATTTTCTTGTCCGAATCGAAATGTCCGGCCATTTTCAGAGAATTGTGTGTGGCGATAGCTAGCACGTTACGGTACATGTATTAATACCACTGACAGGCACATGCGTGGGGACGCGCTGCGTGTCGATGCTCGCTAGATGTGGCAGTAGCCAACCTTGATATGGCTGTGGCAGCAGCTTGAGCCTCGGCTCGAAGGCAATTGTTGGACACAAATACCAATACATATATGTCTAGCTGCCGTACTATCCGGCAGCGAAGAATCCAGGCCGAGTTATTGTGTGTTATCTGCTTGCACAAGCAGCAAGTCGCTTTGCGCCACGCTACCGGCTTCTGCGAAACGCGAGCCTTGGGCGTGAAAGTGTCAGAACACCGTACTGTTACCCGTTCTCTTATCCGCAGCCGCGAAAGCAAGCAGTGCGCTTTGATTGACTCAATGCCATCGAGTGCTTTGGCAGTCGAGCCGTGAACATTGTGTCCAGCGAGTTCTGGGCGGGCATCAACAAATGCTACGAAGATTGTGGCCAATGTGATTCGCAGCCTGCGAACCCTTGCGTGCAGATGTACTTCGGTCCACCGTGGAGCCAATGGCTCCGAGCCATCGGTGATAACCGCGCCGGCCGGGATCGGCACTTCAAAAGGATACCAGCCCAGTGATCCATCACTGATGGACAAGGTTCTTCTTGAACCGGGATGCACGCTCAGCATCAAAAGCTGCGAAAGCTTCAGAGCACTTATAATGTAAGACAGGGAATGTGTCTGCTTGGTTTGAAGCGGCATGGAGCAGCAAGCACCGCTCCAGTCCTCAGGAACAACACATACATGTACCAGTACGTCAAAATCGAGAATCCCACTTTGGGATGAGCGTCACAAGTTGTGACACAATCCGCGTGCCAAGTTGGCCCTGGCAGCAAAGCTCGCGCCAAGTCCGCACGACAGTGTGATTCCATCGCTGCCCGTCTGTCAATGCTAACGGATTCAGCGCGTGTTTATTTTGTTTGCTTATTTTTGCTTGACAAACGTCGCGTTTAACACGGGCTCCGGCCGGCCATCGAGGCCCGATCGACTCAGGCCTTTGCTGCCGTCAAATGGCCCCGGCCTAACCTTGAAGGCGTATCTTCGGCCGCGCCACCGACTGCACACGCTGCGGACCGCAGAGCGTCGACCAGCTGATTCCGTCGAAACTCGTGTCGTCTGCCTGACTTGCGTGCGCGCGGACACCGGCGGGCCAACACTGGTCCCACCTTTAAGCAGTGCTCACGGGCAAGTGGCGATTTTATGCTGCAGCTCTTCAACTCGGCTGGTTGCGGCACTGCGGCTTTGCTTTATCCTTCACTTTGCTATTGCATTGGCGAGTGGACATGTATCTATCGCGCCGACCGATCGATATACGGAGGGTCCGGATGGTCTCCCGTAAAGCTTTCGTGGCGGATCGCTTCAACCTTACGCTCTAAGGAGAGGAAGCCCGCGACGCTCAGCGTCACCAGAAAGGTTGATTTTAATTAGCGCATGTACCAATTAATTGCAAAATGCATTCTTGTTCATTATGGCGTCCGTTTCGACGTTTCGGTTGCAAAATTGAGGCTCTCGCTTTATTTAGCCAGCACTGCTGTTCAAGGCTAGCCACTAGCCAGAACTCATCCGAGCTCAAGGCCACCCGTCACTGAGGAAGGAACACTTGCAAGTCGATATGGCGTCGACCGCCAATCTACCGGGTGTTCCTGCAAGCTCCGGGGATTCTTCACCTCCGTTCGCTATCACGATCACGTCACCACCACACACCCCTACCAAGTCCAAGTTGCTACCCACACCCAGTGTTGCTGACATTTTGGCTCATGACGGAAGTGTGGACGTTCGACTACTGATGATCTCCATGTGGAAACATCGAGCCAATGCCTCGTTCACATCGGAACTTTGCCAGCGTCTGTGCTCGATGCCAATCACCCAACCAATGCTGGACCAAGTAGAATTCTACCTACCGCAGTTGGCGCACATGGTAGTACATCTCGAACGAGAACTACCCATGGAAGACATGGAGCAATTTGTGCTCCTGCTCTCGCAGAGTAGCGTGCACTTCGCGTTGCAGTTCTTCTGGATGATTTACGCAGCGCTGGACGAGAACCGTCCAAAGCGTGCTGGAAACAACCCACATACCTTTGCACGTTGTGCACGACTGTTGCTAGCACTCGAGCAGTGCTTCGTGTACGGATCTCCGGCAGCTCGCCAGGCGTCGGAACTGCTAACACGGCAAAGTATCTCCCGGGACGAGATGGAGCAGATTCTCATGGCCGATCGTCGATTTTTCGCAGCTCAACAGAGCAGCACAGACTCTGCTAGCGCTGTAGAAGATGTTGCCCCGATTTCCGGTGGTTGGTTACTCAAGAAAGGGGGTGGTACACGAACTATGGGCCGACGCAACTGGACGATGCGTTGGTGTCGCATTGAGAAGCGCATCTTGCTGGTCTTCACAAAACCTACAGATTCCCAGCCTCGCGCAGCCATCCCGCTGCATGGCGCCAAAGTGCACATAGTGGAGAATAAGCGTCCGTTTTACTTTGAGATCGCTCACGACTTTAGCGAGACCAAGGCGAAATTTGCTGCGAAAACTGCGGATGAATTATCCACGTGGGTCGCGTATATTCAGAAGACCGCTGCGTTACCGGACCCCCCAGCTGGAAGCCCAACCAAGGGCGGTTGCAGTCCTGAACGCACACTGGCGCGTATGTCGTTTGCCATGAGAACCTTTATCATGCAATCCTCCAGTAATGTGACTAGCAACGCCGTTGACGCCGCTACAGTTCCATCTCGAAGTGGCTCGCCTTCGAAAGCGGATAGTATGAACCGCCCAGCAGAAATCACGGCCGATGTATTAGCTGCGAATATGCGAACTCGGATGCTTAGTAGTGGTGGTGTGAGCCAAGCAGGAGATACCGAAGTGAGTCAGTATTCAACGACGGACTGCTGTGGCTCCGACGCGCTCATGCAGGCTCTAATGCAGCCAGATCAGCAGCGACGGTATGAGTTCTTCTGCAGTATGGTTCACTTTGTCAAGTCTATCACGGATATATCGGAGGCACTACGTCGTGTCGAGCCTCTTAAACGCAAGGAGTTACTAGGACCCCTTCTGAAACAGTTGCGAATACCCAGTCGAGCGTATATTCCACTGTGCAAGTCAACGGATGTAAGTTGCAATCATTTGGTAATGTTGGCATTATCAACACTAACCAAGTTCGCTTCAACGTTTCTGTTAGCCGTATTGCAACCTCATATCGGTGTTCAGCGATGAAGGTCGAGTTTTCAGCACTCACGTAAGTTATTTACTTTTCATTTGTATTTTGTTCTCGCAAACTTCCAACCAACATCTTCTGCCAGGAACGAGCACCGTGCTTGATCCACTTTGCCACTGAGGAAAATGAGAGTGGTGCAGACGTCTCCACTGTTTTATTCAACGATCTTTATGAAACTCGGGACACTGATGGCTGTAACAACATCGATGAAGACGGCGAGATTGTGACAACATTTGATGATCACGCCGCGGATATTGCGCCAAGGCAAACACGAACTTCACCAGTATCTCGAGCTAAACAAACGCCTAGGCATATGTCGGCGTTTCTCCGTGAACTTCTTTCGGTGAGTTGCCATTTACTATTCAGCTCAATTTTGGGTGACTAAACTTGGTTATTCTTTCTTTTATCTATGGCAGGATGATGAGCGCAAGCAGCGCATAGAGAACACGTTCGGTGAGCTGACCTTCACGAAAGCAGACCGTCTTCAGGAAAATATTCAATGCGCGAATCCGGAGCGCTGGCGTCTCTCTGGTTTGATGTCCAAGAGCTTCGATGATCTCCGCCAGGAAGTTTTAGTGATGCAGCTCATCTCGTACTTCCAGCACGTTTTTGAATTGGAAAAGCTGCCACTACGACTGCACCCGTATCGCATCTTGTCCACAGGTTCCAGCACTGGTCTCATTGAAGTGGTTCGCAATGCGATGTCGCTTGATGGGATCAAGAAAACCCCAGGATTTAAGAACCTCCGCAGCCACTTTGAACAAATGTACGGCGGAGCAACGAACAATGCTGAAGGTGGCGACAATGCTGGTGAGGGAGCTGAACTGCTTCGTCAGGCTAAACTCAACTTCATCCACAGTTTAGGTACGTCTATTTGCTTAAGTCCCTCCATTGTGCTGCTAACTAACACTATTTAACAGCCGCGTACTCGATCGTGTGTTACATTCTTGCTATCAAGGATCGACACAATGGCAACATCATGCTGGATATTGAAGGCTACATTATCCACATTGACTTCGGCTTCTGTAAGTTTTTATTTTATTTTACAAAAAGCGATACTGGAGTTCATTTCTCACTGTTTTGTGCTGTTTTAGTCCTAGGCCGAGCACCGGGAGGAAGCTTTAGCTTTGAGACGGCCCCATTCAAGCTGACAGCCGAGATGGTGGACGTACTTGGTGGCCGCCATTCCTCTAATTTCCAGTATTTTACAGACTTGTGTGTCCAAGGTGCTCTTGCAGCTCGAAAGCACGCTGAGACCATCTACACGTTAGTGGAAGTCATGAGCTACCACTCCAAGCTTCCGTGCTTCGTTGGAGGCGCAGCTGGTCCCTTATCGGGACTGAAAGAACGTCTATTCCTCAATATGTCCGAGAAGAAAGTAGCACCAACTATCCAGAGCATGGTGCAGCGAGCCTACGATCACTTCGGCACGAACAAGTATGATCAGTTCCAGACATTTTCAAATGGAATCGCCAAATAGACCAGCACTGCACCTCCACAACACAAAAATAAAAGTACGTAAAAATAAAAATGAAATACCGCAATGTATTGGGTAAAAGCAAGGTGAGTTATAGACGATATTCCGATCTTTCTTCATTATTTGCATTCTCCTGCAGTACTACGCTTTAGATTCCTGCTTGCCTGTGGCCTCCTTCCTGCTTGCACCTACAGTAACAACAAATGTTGGTTGACATCGGACCCGAATACAAATAGTTTGTTTACACGTACCAAGAGCTCTCATGACGTTGACTGCACCCAAAACTTTACTGGAGGCGCTGCGCTTAGCTGCAGCTTTTCCGGCAGTTCTAACTGCTACGGCGTCTGAAAGAGTCTGCTGACCGTCATCACTAATAACTGCTGCCCGTAGTTTGTATCTATGATCACGAAGCAAATTCTCAATTGTTGTTGAGCTAGACAAGCACCAATATCCAGAATGAGAATGGCTTGTCAGGTTACACAGCGCCAAACCCACAGATGCCTGGCATACATTACATACTTGATAGTGTGGTCATCAGTTCTAAAAACTGTTTCCCAGTTGCAAGTCCCATCCGGTTCGGGTGACGTCAGGTAGATGATACAAGAAACACCAGGCCGGTGGTCGTCGTCTGCTAGAGTCCAAGTCACCGTAATCTCCGTTGGTCCAGTATCAGTAATGCACAGTACAGGCGCCACTGGTTTTGCTGTGATCATAGAAAATTGTTGTCGTTAGAGTGAGATTTAGAAATAAGGTTAGCAACACGTAAGCTCACATTTGCGCGTCTTGGCGGGTTCAGACTCTGCACTAAACTCACTCAGACCGTGAAGGTTGATTGCACAAATCGACGCAGAATACTCGGTCTCCAAACACAATCCACTTATCGAAGTTTCAGTGGGGAACGCAACTGCCAGCACAAGTTTTGCTGGTGCTGATGGCGAGGAAAGCTTAATCTTGTACCCCGACACTGGAACAACCTCGTCCAAGTTTGGTCGTGGCGGCGACCTGCATCCACAAAAGCACATTTATTAGTGATATTTGCATCGTAGAGAAAGCAAGACGCATCGTGCCATAAGATCTTCAACTCGGTATCAGAAAGAGGCTCAAGCGCTGGTGCAGCTGGAATCGATGGGGCTGAACCATAAATGCGAAACACAATAATTTACCAACGCCGGTATTTGTGCGGAAAAGAAATATACTTACGCTTGCCCGATAGGTTTCTAAACAACTCCGTTATTGTTGGCGTGGTGCATACGTCCACCGGTGTTAGCCCGTTCTACAAAAATATTAGAGGAGAGTTAGTTCCTCTGACTACTATTTGCATCATGGGAGCAAGACACCTTGCTCTCTGGAATACGAAGTTCTGCTCCGTTCTGATTTCGACCATTACGACAAAAGTTGAGCGTGAGAAGGAAATAAACCCGACGATAAAACATTAATTTACACTTCCAAGCACCTGTAGCAGAAGCTTGACCACTTCCACATGTCCTTGCTGGGCAGCAAAGAATACTGGTGTGCAACCAGACCCGTTTCTACCATTAATACTGGCTCCACGTTTTATCTATCCTAGCACCACTTTCAGATTAGGCGAATGTACTAGCCCACAAAGTGGTTTACAAACCTACCAGTATATCACAGATCGAAGTGCGCCCTTGATAGGCTGCGTAGTGCAGTGAGGAATTTTGATTCTGCGCCAGAAATAATAAGAAAAAATATAAGTACTTCGAAGTAAGACAAAAAGGTTGTTACTACCTCCTCCAGCTCTACCATAACCCCCCCCCCCCCAGCTTACACCATATTCGGAAGAATCCCTCTCATTCACAAGTTCCGACCCGTCCTCCACGAGTTTTTCCACCACATCCTCGAAGCCGTTCCAGCAAGCTGTGTGGATATCGACACGGAATCTTTGACGCCCGAGATCTTTCAACCGTGCGAGAGCTTTCTCGACCTCTCCAACAGCCTCGTTTCCTTCTGACTGTCCCACCCACCACTGCGTGAACTCGTCCCTGTCGATCACGCCGTTGCTGTCACGATCAAGAAGCCGAAGCACCTTGCGGAAATCTCGCTCCGTCAGAACACCACCCAAGTCCGAGACAAGGTGTCGAAGCTCGGCTGCATCAATCCAACCGCTACCGTCTTCGTCGTAGCAGGCGAAAGCTGCACGGACAGTCTCGCGCAGTTCCTTATCGTCGGCCATTGGTGTTGGCAAGAACTTAATCTATTGTTGGTCCTGCTCCAGACGCTCATAATACTTATGTAATTGTAGTATAATACACCGTATCTCGTCCCCAGTCGAGTCTACTACTTTTTATTACCAAAAACCTGGATACTTCTTCTCATCAACCCGTCTGCACCTCCTGACTCCAGAGATACCGAATAATCTCTCGCTGTTGCCCTGCATCCGACTGCAAATAGTCCTTTTGCGCAGTCTTGTCCTTCATCAAGTACGTTAACGCACTGCCGAACCGCACAAGGTACGGCTCGATCTCCGCGTTCCACATTTTGTCGTCCCATGGCACTTTTGTCATCTTAGTTTGGGCCTTATCAGCATGTAAATGCTCCACCAACTCCCCTTCCTGCACGTCCAATATGTACAGATATGTCTGCAACTGGGCGATGTCGTACTTGGGCAAAGGGTTCATGAACCTCTTGAGTCGATTCTTGACTTCAATCACCTTCCCGTCCGCTCGACCGTCGATCTTTCCCCCCACTAGCAAGTTATAGTCCCCTACAGTAGCTATTTTCTTCTTAGAGAAGACCAAATTTCTCTCTTCAACTACCACTTTTCTTTTTTCCTGGTACTGCTCAATGCCTGCCGTCTCCTGTTTAACGCCGAAGCCTTTGTGCATCGTGGAGGTTACGAACTGCACCACATCGGCCTTGACGTCAGCCGGGGTGGTGGATGGCAATGATTGCACCACTTTGGCTTGAGCTATGGCCACCTGGTGGATCGTCTTGGCTTCGGAGGTCTCTTGGATCAGCTCGTTGATGGCCGGAGCGGCGCCTAAATCCTGTACGATGGCCTGCATCTTCTCTTCAGGACTGGGTAAAGCTAGGGAGAGATGCTTCTGCAGAGAGGAGACTTGGCGAGGGTTTGTGCGCCGCCACACGTCCAGAAATACGTCCTCGATCTTGCGGTACGGGTTCAGCGCGCTGATGACAGGCACCTCGCTCGCGAAGACCATGATGTTACGCCCTAGTGCGCGCTTGGTGGCCGCCATGATTGTCTGCAAAAACAATTATTGTGTGAGATGGAGTTTTGGCCAGTGAAATAACAGATTGATTCGGCCAATGGGAGGTAGATAACTGTAAATCAACTCAGTCAGGTATTGGCAATCGATATTCACCGCTAATACATGTAACTCCTAATATCACTTTAAGGGTTATTAATCGTTAATAAAAGTGAATAATGGATTTTAATGGTGAGAATCAACATAAATTACGTGTGGACCACACCATCGAGGTAGCACCTGGTGATATTAAACGTGAATATCAACGTGTGAATTTGGAATGTAAATGATTATAAACGCGAATATCCACGTTATTAACCGTGAATTGCCAACCCTAGTTAGGATGCTGGAGAATTGGGTACTAGTTATCCGGAAGAAGATCAAATTTACTGTCGTTATCCGGTCTGTGTGGATAGCACGCCCGTTTAATCGGGAGTAGCAGACCTTTTGAGTTCAGTTCCCATCAGCTCACGTCACAACTGAATCAGTCCAGGTAAATCACCGAACGTCTCTACTGTACAACGACCGCTAATGTCATCTATGACGGCGAGCCAGTGACTTCATGGACCTATTGGGTGACGCCTCCTCATGTGATGTGTCGCTGGGCATCACGCTCGAGAGCGCGTTCGAGGACCCAAAGGCACGAAAGAAGGCGAGACACCGACAGGAGATGGTCGAGTTCCGCCTCAACAAGAAGGAGAAGCAGAAGAGGCTGGTGGCGGAGCATCATCGACTGGAGCGCGAGATGAAGACGCTGGTGGAAACAGTCAGAACCGCCGCGGCCTGTTGCAGCGGTGAAAGCGTGACAGCCATGCTGCAAGAGCTGCTGGTGGAGAGAGAAGCGCTGCGCAATCAGAACATGGTATTGTGCGAGGAGATCACGCGATACGAGAAGTTTACAACTGCTGCACTCGAAGCGAGTCAATACCCTATGGAGCGAGAACAGTCGAACTTACTCCCGAGAGACGAGGTTGGCTGGCGCGTGGGTGAAGGAGACACGTTATTTTACTTCCACGCGTTCACGCGTGACGAGGTTGATGCTGAAATTCGAATGTTTGAGTCCGAATTAGTGAATGGGATGTCGTCTTTTCGCTGGCTGGGACGTCTTTCGGGTGGAACGTGTACCACGCACAGTTGGTTGCTTCGGAGGTGGACAGTACGTGATTGGTGGCTCGCACACGAGTTACCAAGTGTCTGAGGTGCTCACTGGACGTACACACACAAATGTCGTACACGAAGCAGAAAGACCTCAGTCCCATGATCGTCACGCCGATCGGTTGTGGACTCCACCAGCGAGGAAAGCGGACACCCACGTGCCCCAAGAATTTGACCAAGATGCGCTTGTGCACGACATCCCAGGACCCGAAAAATGCCTCCGCTATTTGTTTCAAGTTCGAAGACTCAGTGGAAACTGGCAGACGGGTGACGAAAAGTAACTGCGAACTTGGCTATCGTCGACGCCGATACTAATCGACGAAGTCGCGATACCGACTCGCAAGATAATGTTGAGTGGGCAACGGAGGGAGGTATCCAGGTGTCCGTCACGGAGATGGACGAAAAATCGATCAAGGTGGTCTGCGACCACTGGGCGAGTTGTGAGAGCAAGCTGCACGCAGAGTATTTGATGATCCGGTGGACTCAATTCGCGGTATGGTGGGAACAACTGACAGTACCGTCCAACTTGCTCCTTAACACAACTTAAACCCCAAGCTATACGCCCTTAATCTGTCCATTGGGTCATAGCTAGCATAGCTAGACGTGTTTGTTATATCAAGTATCGTTCACCTTAAATCAAAATACTTTTGGAAAAATGAAGTAAATTTTGGACTTCATCACCTGGTCAGAGTCACATGACGTTGTTCATAGGATCGCCAACTTCAGTGAGAACTATGATGGGGTGGCGTTCCTTCAGCGTTATTTACGATAACACAACAGCTCTTAGCACAACGTTAACGAGTTTATTGTAGCGATAACAGATATTCCGTACTTAAGTGAATGCTAAAGGTAAACACTCAGATTCGGGAAGGACGGATGTCATGGGATTGCAATCTTCAAAATTAGAGGCGAAGCCTAAACCCAAACCAACCCTTCCTGCGCATTAACCCTATAGGGCCAAGCGGGATTAGGCCATGCTTGGTCCTGGGTTTAAGCCCGAGTGCTCCGCACACGGACCTTAAACCGCAGGAATCAGTTCGGCTGAGGCCCACCGCGGCATTTCACCCCCTCCTGATTTTAACGTTGCAGGACGCACTTCCGAGTAAGCCCCTCGGATGCGTTCTCCGAGCCAAACCCGCTTTAGAGCATATCCATAGGCGTTGGATTTTTTTCTGGTAACAACGAGGGTTGATTCAAACTAAAATTCCAGCAAAAGGGAGCAATCAATGATTGCTCCCTTTTCATTATCATTGAGTTGTGAGGAGAAGTCGTAAGACAGTCTGACTACTATCTATACATGCGTATTTATTGGTTGAAAACGTACGAAACAGATGCTCAAAGTAAATTTTGCAAGTCAAGCGCCGGAGGATGCAGCCATCTACTCGTCAGGCTTCTTGCCAAACCAGCGCTCTGTTCTACCGTCGTATTGTCCGGCTTGGCGCGCTTGCGCTTTCGGAAAGGTACTGACCGTGCGTTTGGATTTGCCGCTTTCTTCGCTTCACGCACAAGACGCAGGAACGTGCTCACCTTTTGCTGTGTACCTCTTCGTGCCCGAATAATAAGGAGAAGCTTGAGCCTGTTCATGTCTATTGCGAATAGCTTCTCAGCTTTGGCTTCAGTACCTATCTTTAGCATTGTAGACCAGGCCTTACTTTCGATCTCAGTCGTAACGTGGCGTACGAACGTCGCCCATTCTGATAGTGTGCTGGCTCGACAAATCACGACTCGTTACCCGATAAAGCGGTGGGTATCCAAGTGTGCTGTTGTCGAACCACCATAGCATCCAGGCTGTGAGAGGATCAGCACTAGGAAACTCGAAATTAGCTGGCAAGAAGTGAAATTTGCCACCCCAGAAGTGTACGTTCCTGCTACTTTCATGTTGATGTTCTGAGTGCACCTTTGCTAACGCTGTCGTGCCTACGCCAGCTTCTGCAAGTAGTTGACGTATTGTTTGTTCTAACACGTTCCGTGATGTTCCCGGCTGCTACGCCTTTTTCAACCGATAGATCACCAACTCCACTAAGTAGCGCATCAGGTAGGCCCTTAATCGCCTCCTCAGATCCTCCAACTGCTTGTATATCTCAATATGGGGCGGAATACCAGTGCTTGGCATCCATGGAGAGTTGCACGTTTTGATCTGCCGCTTCAAACTAGTTATCACGGAGTCATCTCGAAACAAAAATGTTGAGAGCAGCGTGTGGTTATGGGGGTAGTTGCTGCTGGAGAAAATCGGCGTGATAAAGTAGTCACACACAAATGCCACACACAACTGCAGAGTTTGGTGTAGATTCCCAGCATCGGCGAGCTCAGGAAACATGCGTCGAACACACTCACCGACTGCGCTGTTATGAGGGTCAGCAAAATGCGGCGGCTGAGTGGCAAAGGCACTGCTGTTCAGCGGCAGACCAGCTACAACACGGCCGAGATACTGGTCGCCAGCGCTTTCATACCGAAAGTACCTGTCTTGAACTCCGCCGAGGAACTAGCCGCAGCAAAGCAGATGCTTACTATGGAAGGCCAACCAGTGGAGCCACCTGATGCAAATGAAGCCACACCCTTGCGAATTGAATGGGTACCGTAGAATTTCGTCTCTGAGGCCTCTGAATCACATTTGAGGCACTGAGCCAGCGCCTTACCACACCGAAGCTTTTGATTAGAGCCGGGGAAAAGGGCACCAGGTTGAAGGCGTGGATGACAGGCTAAATAAATAGCTAGTGCAGTAAGTCAGCACGTCACTGGAGATCCGGGGTTGTGTACAAGTGCCGTGGGTCTTTTGGCCCGCTACCTTCTTGGTTTGTTTTTGTCTTGTGTAGCCAATACCGACGCTGTCGTCGGCACACACCAAGTGCGACGTTTGAATGATCTCGACGGACTTTGATCGGTACATTAGGTCCCATTGCGTTGGTAGGAATAAGTGGACAAAGCCACCATCGTCTCGCACTAGAGTCAACTTGCGCAGCATCACGTATATCGAATACGTGAGGAGGCGTTTTCCAGATTCGCGAGCATCACCGGACTGATCACGCTCAGCCTCCAAGCGCTTTAGGCCAGAGAAAAGGGTCATCATTCCCTCGCCGTACTCAGGTGGTAGGGGCAGATTGTGGCGGCGATACAGGTCCTTCATAGCGCTGCGACAACCACCAAGAGTACCGACCTTTAGTGTTTTCCTTTTGTCAACTAAGAACGACTCGAAGTCCTTGGGCGTGAACCTCCTGGGGTCGAGATCGCCGGACGCGTCGAAAAAGCGCTGAGGATTGATAATGTCCTTGTTTGTCATCACCCACTTGCGAATTCCGTTAATATAACTGCGGTACGGGCCCACAGTACCTTCGAAAATGCACCGCGCTCGGACGGCATCCCCATCTAGCTTATCTGCGCCAGGTGTGCCACGTGGCTGCGCCGCGTTCACGTGGCCTCGAGTGTTTCCTTGTGAGCACGTCGTGTCTAGTGAGCGTTTCTGCCAATGAGAGTAGTTCGTTCAGCGTTAGAAATATGCCTTACGCGAGAGCGTACAAAATCCTTTGATATCCATTCCTCGGATTAGCCAATAGAGACACGAGTAAATCATTCCTCGTTTGTAGAAAATATAGGACGTTTATCTTACGCTTAACCTCCACATTGTATGAGCGCCTTATGAAATCGCATGAATGAATAATGTTTATTATTTATCATTGATTGCTCCCTTTTGCTGGAATTTTAGTACGATTTATGCGCACTTCGATTGTGTTGACACCGCTCACAGAACTCTTTCGCACCAATAAATTTGTCCTGGAGGAGAGAACCATTGGCGGCGCGTTAGAGGAGATTGTCATCGTCGCCGTTCTGGAGGAGGGTGCCACCGACGCCGTGCTAGTGGAGAGCAGTGTGGACCACACCGTGGTGAGTATCAGCCAAGTTGAGCGCGACCAGCGTAGCGCCTTCGCCGCTATTGGTTGACAAAAAGCCCCGCAAAGTTGGTGGAGTTTTTTTTTTATTGAAATGAAGTTATTGCTGACTTTTTTATGCGGTGCGGATGGCGTTGATGCTTTGTTGACTTTTCTCTTGTAAACGTTGCTACCTGGTACTGTCAAAGTTATTGTTGACCGGTGGAGATGCTCTTACGTGTAAAACGGACGGACTAAGCACGAGACCTCCGAATAATACACTGATGGGGGGAAATACATTGCAATATTTGAATTGAATACATGTATTGTGCTTTGCATTGACTTTGTCGCACTTATTAGTGCACTAATTCATACTCACCTTTTGCACTAATTCGTGCATGATTTCACACAAATCGTAAAGAGATCCGGTGGAGAAGAACAGACCACACTGCCACGAGCTGGTCAACGTTGCTGGCAGCAACTTGCTGCAGGCCCACATCCAAGTCGATTAGTTGATGGCTAAGTGCGTGTAAGGCGCCAAGGCTACTGGTCTAATCCTTCCTGGCCGGTCGAAGCTAACGTGGGTTCTTGTCGTTATGTAGGCATTTTCGGGAAGAGGGTGAGCTCGCTGTGCTGCGGCCACTTCAGCGACAAGTACGGCCGCACGAAGACCCTCATGGGCAACTGCGTCTTCATGATCGTGGGCGATGTCGTGCAGGCAGGCGTGTCATACTTTTGGCTGTTCGCTCTGGGCCGCCTCATCGCCGACATCTCGCCCGGTACGGCCACGGCCACCATCGGCGGCTACATCGACGAGCTGCCGCCGCCGCACATGCGCGACACTCTGGGCCTGGGCCTGTAGATCTTCATGACCGTCGGTGTCTTGGTGCCGGCCATCACGTTCTTCTTCGTCAACACGAGCTCGGACTGGCGTTACGTTCTCCACGCACAAAAGGCAACGTGACCACTGCAGGCGCGTTAGGCTTGGACCATGCGTACCGCCGGCTTCCATCTCGACTATCCTTCGCTGTTTCATCTAGAAATACGAGTTGCTCGGGTGCCGAATAGAAGGGCTTCAGCTTGTCAATGTAGTCTTGAACGTGATCGGCCTTAGCTTCTCGTGCTCGTCTGGTCAAAACCTTCTTTGTCAGCCCCAAATCGAACCGAAGTGCCCTACATATTGTCGCTGTCGACAACATGATATTCCCAAACTTGTAACGAGGAGTGTCTTGAAGCTCTTCGAGATAGAAGCATGGGTGGTCCCTTACGTATTTGAGCACGGGCGCGCACACAGCTTCTGGTCACCGGGACGCTCGCTTCCTCCGCTTCGTGCCTGTCACCATGCCATGTTTTTTGAAGAGCTGATTCCAACGCAGGATGGAGCGTGCCGAGGCTCCGAACACGTGACCAATCTAGGCCACATCAAAGTTATAAACGAAGAACAGCACGACTGCACGCCAACGGAGGTCTTTCGAATACGCCATGCTGAACGACTGAATCTAGAAATGGCACTTTTCAAAAGTGCCAAAACAAATGCTTCTCGTAGTGGTTGGCCACGCGCAGCTTGGTACACCTAGGATTTCTATTGCGGCTTGAAAACTAACTCGTTCACGGATTACTGTAAATCGTGTTTGAGCACGATTTGTAGATTGCGAGTCACTTACAAATCGTACGAGTTACGATTAAAACTGCCAAAAAAGCTGCAACGCACAATAACGTATTTTCCCGCAAAGACGACAAATATCAATAAGTACCGTGAAACACTATTTGTACCCCCATGCGGCACAAATTTAGTCAATCCCTGTTATGTCCAACACAGAGATCCAAACAGTGTTTAGTTGGTTGGCATCATCTAGGCCTTGCACTGAGCTCAGTCCCCCCCCCCATTTTCGATTTCACCATGCTTCGACAACCCTCTCCACAAACAAGCAAGTGTGCGACTTTTTTCTTCAAGGATTTCTCGATAACCAGGACATGTGTGCATTTTACGGCTGTTAACGGGCCTCCCAACGATGGGAACGTGGTCATTTATCGAAGTGCCTGCCGCTTTCGGCACCTCCTCCACAGTGGTGCGAAACTTGTAGTGCGTCAGCTGTTCCAGGATCCTCGGTTCCATGGAACTCTTGGCGCTAATGAGCACGTTCTCGTGCGCTTCCATCCTCGCTAGGAACTGCTCCCAGATTCTCTCTTCATACTGCCGAAGATCGTACACGCGCTTCACGAGAGCCGCTACCCGAGGTCTGTCAGTCTTGGTGGCTTGATGTATTCGACAACCGGTCGAGACAACTTCATTTCGACGTCTCCATCGTAGTTGACCACCCCGTTGTATGCCATCGTCAATTCTTGTAAGCCAAATTACACTTTATAGCAAGTGATCTCGAAAAGGTAAGATGTAAAGTCAGATTATCGTTAGCAGGTTAGATGAGTGGCACATTTGCGAGATCTACCATCGAGCACGCTGGCGCGTTGCCCTTGTTCTTCGTGATGCTATCTTTCGTGCTGCTACTCATCCAATAGCTGTCCTCGACGCAGGCCACGCCAGTCGCAGATGGTGGCACGTACCGCTAGCAGCGCTGCTGCTTTGTCCTGCGTCGGTGCCTGGAAAGCACGCGCTCCTCGACGCCATTCGCCCGGAGTACTGACTATCCTTCGAGATTATGGCCTGGGTCTGCGAGAGCCCGGCCAGTTATCCTGCTGCCGTGGTGCGGTCCGGTAGAAGTGGCGACCTCGCCGTTCAACAGTGGCCGGAGCCATCGCCATGGCCTTCATCTACTGTTTTGGTGTTTATCTCCTGCATTTGGTCTAGGAAGTATTCCGAGAAATGCATTTTCCTAGAATCGGTATATTGAAGTTCTCGTGATTGACCACGACCCCTTCACGCAGCATCCACGCTTACCACTGGCTAGTATAATACTGTACTTAGATTGGGGACGATGCGGATGCATTTTATCAGTTCAATCGGGTATTCATTTATAGAATAGTAACTGTACTTGAGCTACTGAATAGAGGCTTGCAAAAGTACCGTACAACGAAGAAACGGTATACAAACGCATGTAGAGTCAATATCGCGTTGTACCACGTGATTTTCGGTTGTGACGGGAATATCCTCTTACGAGCGAGATCGCTGCGCCGCAAAGCGGCGTAGCCGCTCAGTGACTCCGTTCACTTGTCTCATATTTACTGAAATAAATTATTTTTGTCAGCCAATCAGAAGTCGATAAATGGGGGACATGTCCGACAGACAGACGGACGGTCATCCTTCTAATTCGCTCTACGGGGTTTTGAAAATGCAAGGCCGGTATCGGATCCCTATTCTACCGATCGATGGGAGCCGAAAACACGTAGCGTGACAGAATTACACGTGGTGTAGTTGCCTCTAACCACAGTTCCCATGCTATTACGCGCCTCCGTCGCAACGCATGTTCGAATACGGGGTTGACTCCGGGTGACGTTTAGGTCGCGGTTTTGACGGCGTGCTGCCGCACCACGTAACGCCTAACCAGCGCTGTCCATCTAAGGGACAGCTCACTCGTGTTTCACCGGGCATATTGCCCCTTCAGCCAGAGCGCGGATCCAGGCACGACTTCTGTGATCTGATGAGGGTGATGAGTGTCGAAGAGGGAGAGGTCCAAGGAGGAGTGTAAGACGCTGTAGACTAGATGTAGCTAGGCGACGGGGATATAGGCTGGAGAATAACGAGCTGCGGCTGGCAGAATCGACCCTCAGTTGCGACTTGGAACTGATTGGTAACAGATCAAGACAATATACGGGGATTGCGCCGAAGTGACTGGGTTTCCACCTAGCAAACAACGAGAGTAGGTCGACTAGAATGTTGAGCGTAATGAGCGGTGTAGGCGAAAATAGAGGCGGGCAGCCCAGAGTGTGGCGTTCCGTGTAGGGTGGCGGGGCCGTGGATAGAGATCTCGGGGGTTGAGGGACACCGCTTCGAGCACGCCCCTTCTCCATAGAGAGAGCTCAAGAGTGAGGCTCGTGCGCCACAGCGGTGACGGAGCTCCGCCTCGACTAGATGTGGATGTACTAGTCGAGAGAGGCCTGTTGCTTGCCGGAGCTCAGGTAGTTGGAGCTCTCTCCTTGCCGTCCCTATCCCCAGACCACATACGTCGTGCCTGGACGGCAACAGGCCCGGGAAAACGCGAGCGAGCTGTCCCTTAGATGGACAGCGCTGGTTGGGCGTTACGTGATGCTTGAGCTGCTGGTAGCACGCCGTCGAAACCATGACCTAGACGTCACCCCGAGGCAACCCCGTTTACGAACATGCGTTACGACGGAGGCGTGTAATAGCATGGGAACTGTGGTTACAGGCAGGCCTCGGAAAACGGTAATACCGTAATTATTGTATTAGGCCACTAACATAATTGATTCTTGGGAATGCGCAAAATCAATTAAAAACAGTACTGGACCAATAATACCAGTAAAATACCAATATACAAGGTTGGGCAGCCACCGACCAGCCATCCCAACGATTGGAGCGCAGCAAAGAATGCAATCGTTGGCTCAGAAGCCACGCCACAAACACAGGACTGGTCTGATCATGTACTCATTGTCTTTTTTGACAAGATGGCCCCCAACCGTGAGATCGGCGCTTTTTTTCCTCGAAGACAAGGACCATGGTGTCTTCCGATGCCAGCTCTGCGGTGTATCCCGCAAGCAGCAACCCGGGTCGGGCTACAGCAACCTGCGGTCCCACCTTACGTCCACCCTCCCCGACTTCGAGGAGACCTACAACGCCTCGGTGGCGTCTGACGCACTCCTCTCCAGCTTCGGCTTCGTTTCCGAGGCAACCCAGCACCGCTACCAGTGGCTTCAATGGGTCGCCGAGCGGAACCAACCCCTATACGAAGTGGACAACCCACTTACTCGGTCCAAGTCCCTTTTGAAGCCCGTTTCGTCGAAGACCTTAAAGGTCGCCATGCAGAAGTGCGCAGGAAACGTCGGTGCTTTCATTGATAGAGAGATGGGCAACGTGTTCGGTGTCATGTGGGATGGGTGGTCCCACTCTACTGTGCACTATGTAGCCATCAATGCCGTGTACACCGTGGCAAGCAAGCGCGTGGAGCGGCTTCTGGCGCTTTCGTCCATTGAAGAGGGGAGTCAAGACGCTGAGGTGCACATTGAGATGTTTAGCGCGTGCTGGAGTTGTACAACAAGGACATCACGATGATGGCCTTTCTAGTTGCTGATAACTGCAGTACGAACCAAAGAATCGCTACGCTCCTAGAGTTACCCCTTGTGGGTTGCACTAGCCACCGGTACAACCTAGCGGTAAACCGGTATTTGGTTGCATACAAGCCTGAGCTCGCTGCCCTGAACCAGCTCATGGTGAAGCTTCGACACTGCAACAATGCCGCTGTACTATCGAAGCTCACAGACGTGAAACCTGTCAAACGGAATGTGACCCGCTGGTCCTCGATCTTCGAGATGGTGCTGCGCTACAAGCGCATCCATGATTCTATTCGTCAAGTTGAGGCGGTTGACGACTTCGTTTCGACGGGCGCAGCCCACAAGAAGTTGATGGGCCTTCTCGACCATCTCAAGAAGCTTGATAGTGTCTGCAATACACTTCAGCACGAGCGCACCAGCATGGCGGACGTGCGCCTGCTTTTCGATCAAGTGATGGACGACTATCCGATCATGGCTAGCCACTTGCGTCCGAGCGCGAACATCGCGCACACGCCTGTGTTTGAAGCTGCCCTCGTCAAGATCTGCAACGACAGCAAGCTGACAGCGAGTGAAGCACGCGCTATGCAACGTTTCGTGATGGTGCCGAAGACGAGTGCTGGCAAGAGGAAGGAGCGGTCGGAAGACAGCTACGCCATCGATATCCTCCGAGGAGGAAAACAGCTGCGGACGAGTGCATCGTCGGTACATTACTGCGATTTGGCCAGAGGTACCTCCGACCTCTAACACGGTCAAGCGTTTGTTCTCTCAGTGCAAACTTGTTTTGACGCCTCAACGATCGTGCATGCTACCCGCCAACTTCGAGATGTTGGCGTTCTTGCGCGCCAATCGGGACTTGTGGAGCGCAACGTCGCTGGCTGACACCGAGTAAGTAATGGCCACATGGTCAAATCGTTGAAGGGATGATTCACACGATAACTTCAATATACGGATATTGGACCCGTTATTATTATTGCCTCCGTTGGAATTGCCGTCATTATTACGTAGGTATTCGCCTCGCCGTACAATAGATTACTGTATTGTCCGACCCCTGGTTGGAGCAACTACGTGATGGTCATGACTGGCGCCTTCCGGGCATGGCCGCAAGGAGTCGCATGCGAGCCTGGGGTCAGTGGCTGGACTCTGAAGTCGGAGTGAATGAGACAGAGAGAGGATGAGAGAGAATGAGGGTTGTGGTGAAATAGAGCTAGTGCTATTTTAGGGTACAGGGTCACGACTACGAGGATGACTACGACGGTGACTTCGCGCGACCAAAGTGCCGAACAGAGCTCATCGCAGCGCGCTGCAGGCAGCGGTGGCATTCGACAAAACGATGCGGACACTGGCGGCGGTGGTGACGCTGCAGACGAACAGCGGAGGCACTGTGACGCTGGAGACGACAGTGATCCGCGGATCCACGGGCAGCGCTGGGTTCGAGATCTTGGTAGACGAAGGTCCACAAGATACTCTGCGAGCAGACGGTCGCGGAGCGGCCAGCGGCGGTGATGCGGAGCAGGTACCGGTGGCGAGCAGCAGTGCGGCCACGAGAAACCAGCATGGGGACCCGACGATACCGCTAGTGAGTCCCGAGGGAAGCGTCAGTGGTTCGGGAAACACGTTCGTCCCGGGAGGCGCTGGTGGCGCTGGAGCAGGACGTGCACCTCCTCCACGAAGAACTTACGTGAGAGAGACGACTGGATACAGCGCGTCCGAGGCAAGACCGCCACAACAGCCGATCGTCGTCCACGAGAAGGCGAAGGCGGTAAAGTTGACGAAGTTCAAGGGGCTGGACCACACCATGTCCGTAACAACGTGGTTGAAGACGGTCCGTGCTGAAGTTCGCCGGCAGGCCGTGTCCATGCGCGTTCAGCGGCGTGACGATCAGCTTTACCACGAGGTCGCGTCACAAGTCAAAGGCGAGGCAAAGCGCTGGTTCGCGACGGTGGTGGAGTCGGTGTCACCCGAGGAGGAGAAAATCAACACCTTGGCAGCGTGCTCCGCACGAAGTACAGGCTGCAGCGGTCGGAATCAGAGATGGTCAACCTGCTCAATGCGCGGCGGCAGATATGGGGTGAGCGCTTGGCGGGCTACGCTCAGTCCCTCCCAGAGATTGCGGGGCGTGACGAGATCAGATGACTGGTAAGTAGACGCGTTCTGGAAGGGCATAAGCAGCGCGACGGGGGTGACGCATGTGCGTGGCCACCGACCGCGAACGCTCGACGAGGTCTTGAACGTGGCAATTCCGCAAGTGGGAAATTTCCGAGAAGGGTACGGCGTCGAGCTGGGGGCGGCCATCCCAGCTTGGGACATGCGCGAGGCAACGGCCGGACGCGGGCCCTTGTAGGCCACCTCGGCAACGGCGGAAGCCAAGGAGCAATCGGGACTCTTGGGCAGTGGGGTGACCGGATACGGCCCGGCGTGGGCCACAACATCAAAGCCGCCACGGTTCGAAACTGATGATCGACCGGTGGACAACGGGAAAGCCGGTTCGAGCGAGTGGTGGAAGGCGATACGGCCTGGTTTGAACTGGTAGCCGGAGTGGCACAATGGACGTTGCGCGAGCGGCTAGCGCTGGAAACGAGCAGTACGGAACGCGCGACAAGACGCGCAAGGCTGATGACCAGCGGCTGTGGAAGGATCGTGCGGCGGTGGAAGGATCGTGCGGCGACGGGACAGGGGTGTGGAGATCTGGTGGCTATCCCGACATTCCCACGCGACAAGGACGATTCAAGAACTAGGAGCGTTACGAGGCGACGAGGAAGACACGTGGTCCAAGGAACGACATGTGCTTTTACTGCGGTGGCCTCGGGCATTTCGTCCGCGAGTGCAAGCTGAAGGACGCTGACGTGGTCGGTAGAGCGGCGGCAGAGTACTCGAGTGGTTGAGTGCTCACAACTACCCAGAGACGACGTACGTGCAGTTCGAGAAGATGCGGCGGAAGGCCACGAAGGACGGCGTGAGGATGTTGACCAAGGGCCAAGCGGACGCAACTGGCTACACGCCACTGACGGCGAGGGTGGTAACAGCTAAGAAGATGGGTCGACGTGAGCACGTGAAGCGGTACGAGTACCAGAGCTGCAGCGGGTACCAGGGCTGCTGTCGGGGACAACGAGCGACCAGCTCGAGTCGGGCGAGTGCGCGCAGTCCAAGCACCGACCGTGTGGTCATTGCCGACAGCGCAGTTGAGGACGAAAGGAGTCTGGCGAAACATCAAGATCCGCACGGGGGATCAGTACAGCGTCGCAGGAGAAGGCTGGCAGGCAGCAAGGGAGCTGCTGACTGGGTTATTACCGGTTGATTGCGTAGAAGGGATTACGGGCGCGGTGGACCGAGTGCTCGGTGTGCGCAGGTTCCGGTTCAAGACACCATACGGACGGGACATGACGGTGGCCGCGCTGGTTGTGGAAGGCTCACCGGGCGAGTTCCTCCTCGGTGAGCACTGGATGATGCGCAACGGCGTGGAGATCGATTTCACGGCGTGTGGTATGAAGTGGTACGATGGGGACAACAAGAAGATTGTTCTGTTCAGCTGCACTACGAACAGACAACTCGACGACGACGGAACGGTGCAGGTGCGACTGGTGAAGGCGGCGAAGGTCGTGACGAGCACGGGTAGCAGGTTGGAGCTGGCAGTGCCAACGCCGGAAGGCACTACGGGTTTGTGCATGCCCGCCCACCGCGTAGAGCCACACTTGTTGTTAGCTCCGACTCTGATCACGGTGTGGGACGGCAAGGTGTCTGCGCCCGTGATGAACCTGGTGGGCCAAACTACGAAGTTAGCGTCAAAGAAGCCCTGGGGCCTGGGCACCGATGACCGACGACATGCAGGTGCTCGACATGTCCGGGGTGCTGACGAATGCGATGGTGCGGCAGTGGTTGGCCGACCTGAGCGCGAGGGAAGAACCACTAAGCAACAAGAAGAACTGGACATGGGTGATATGAACGACGACGACAAGGAGTTGCTGCTGATGCTGCTGTGGCGCTACCCAAAGCCGTTGGAACCGAGAGAAGGTTGTCCACCGATGACGACGTTGGGCACCGAAAATGATATTCATACGGGCATCGAGTCCCCGATCAAGAGCAGACCGAGGCGGCATGCCCCGACCGAAATGGAGCTGATTGACGAGAACGTAGACGGCATGCTGAAGAACGACGCAGTCGAGAAAGGATGGGGGGCGTGGGGGTTCCCCGTCGTTCTGGCCCGGAAGAAGGACTGGTCGGTGCGGTCCCGCATCGACTACCGGCAACTGAATGCAATCACAAAGGGAGACGTGTTCCCGCTCCCGAGCATTGATGACGCATTGGACAGTTTACACGGTGCAAGACGCTACACAAGCCTCGACTTACATGCGGGCTGCTGGCAGGTGCCCGTGGCCAAGAAAGACAGGGATAATACCGTCTTCGTGGCACACAAAGGACTGTTCCGGTTTCTGGGGATGCCCTTCGGGTTAAAGAACGCGGCCGGGACGTTCCCGATGATGATGTGATGCGAGGACTGACTTGACAGAGCTGCCTGGTTTTCCCTAGACGACGTCATATTCTTTACCATGGGTAGTGTGGCGCACCACGTGGTGGGGTCGGCGGCGGTGCTGGAGAGGCAGTCCCAAGCGGGGTTATCCTTGAACGCGAGTAAGAGTTCGTTTGCGAAAGAGAAGTTGGAAGACTTGGGCACTAGCTAAGCGCAGACGGTGTGCGCCCGAAGACCAGTTTAGTGAACAGTGTGGCGAAGTTTCCAGTGCCAGCGGAGGTAAAGGCGGTGAAGCGGTTCGTGCACCTGACCTGTTATCACCGGCGGTTTGTACCGAAGTTTGAGAGCAGGGCGGCTCCGTTGACGAAGTTTCTCAGGAAGGGTGCCGAGTGGCACTGGGGCGAAGACCAACAGACGGCGTTCGAGGACGTGAAGTCGGAGTTGGCTAAGAGGGCGATCCTAGCGTATCCGGCCTTCACGCTGGTAGATGACACTTCACAGACCGGATTAAGGCGAGGGCGAGCAGCTTGTGGGGTACGCTTCCAAGGTCAATTCGCCGACGGTGGCAAGGTATAGCATCACCGGGTTGGAGTATGCGGCGGTGATTTGGGCGATAAAGGTGTTCAGGTCGTGCGCAAGTTTCGGCTGGTGACGGACCATGCAGCACTGAAGTGGTGGATTATCTCGAAGGACTTGACCGGCAAGTTGTACAGGTGGGTTCTCTAGTTACAGGAGATCGACTTCGAGATCGTGTACAGACCCGGGACCAGCAACGTGGTGGCCGACGCGATGCCCAGGGCCCCAGTTAGATCCGTGAGGGCGTCAGAAGGAGACGGCACCGTACAAGCAAGCGACGCGCAACGAGAGCCAACCAGTCTAGAGCAGGCGGCGAAGGGCAGATGCAGGGCGACGAGATTCGCGGCGAGACGGCCCGCGACAAGACGGTCAAGAATCTGCGGGAGATGGGCAAGTACTGTGACAGGGCGATCGTGGTGACGGACGAAGTCGTCTGCAACCGAGAAACGGACGGTAGCAGTCGCGTGGCGCTGCCTACGGCGTTGTGTGGCGAAAGCGCTGAAGGATAATCACAACTCGGTGTACGCGTGTCACCTCCGGACATCGCAAATGTACGCCAGAGTGGCAGCGAGCTACTGGTGGTCAGACATGAAGACACATGTGCGACGGTGGGTGTAGTAGTTCAGAGACTGCGGATCCAGGAAGGCAAAGACGAGGGAGTGATACCCCCTCTACGGAGCCAAGACATCGGTAATCCGGGTGATCGCTGGGCACTCGACGTGGCCGGACCCCTGCCGACCACGACCGACGGCAACCGATACGTGGTGGCGGCCGTGGACTACGCTACGCGTTGCGCAGTGGCGGCGGTGGTGCCTTGTCACACGGCTGTAGACACGGCCAAGTTTATCGTGGAGAAATTGATACTGGTGTACGGGCCCATGCCTCGATCGTGAACTCCACATCACTCGTCGTTCGGTCGATGGCCTCTGGTTCTTGTTCTTGTTGCACTCGTCCATCAGTCATGAGACAGGGCATACACCTACAGTGGTGAGAAGAAGAAAAAACAATTCTTTTGAATGCCTCTAATATTAATATCCCACATCTTTGTTTTAGCAGATTTGTAGGCAATAAATTATCGTCATACTGTGTCTCCTGTCTTCTTTAGCTCTGAAATACATTTTAGAGAATAGGTAACTTACTGCCCTCGTTCGTGTTCTTCTGCAAATAACATGTAGATCCATGTTCACGGCGTTCTTCCTCAAGGGATTAAGAAATAAACATCCATAGAAATCTACTTATAAGATCATACAGAATTTCAACTCGCGATCATTGTTCTATCATGTGCCCCGGGCTCCATTCGGGGATTTCATTTTCGACTAGCCGCTTTATAATTTTAACTAGCCACTTACAGAAATAATGTTCCAGCTCGTCGCGTTTTGCTTCTTGAGTACTTTTAAATACTCAAGACGCAAAAGGGTGGATAGTGACTACTTAGCACCAAAATTTATCATTCGATCAGGCGAGAGTTTTGCGGTGGCCTTCAAGCTATATGCTGACTGAGAACTCGTGGAGGATTGAAAGTAAGTGCACATTAGTGTTCCCCATCTGTTACTAGAGGTGAATCCGCTAGTATCTATGGTAGAATTGCATGAACTGAGAAAAAACTTGTTTTATAGGCGATAATACCGACTAAATTCCACCACAAAAACGAGATATGGCCATGTTTTTTCGCGATGATCCTGACAGTTTATGTCTCTTTACAGTTGAGAACGACCTGGTTACCCCAACTCTCGAATTGTGGCACTTTACCGAATATTAACAAGTTTGCGGCTGGTGTAAAGGTGTTCTGGTAGGTGGTGACAAAACAGGAACCCCGCTACGTAATAAATCTGAGCAAAACTTACTCCAGTCTAATTTAAAGTGATACAAAAGATGCTTACAGCCCTACGTGCACTTGAACTAGATACCGGAGAAATTGCGTATACTGGCAATTTAAGCTAAGAAATAGACAGGTGGCGACCATACATGAAATATAATGTTGCGGTAGTGGGGAAGTAATTTCTGGCAAATCCTCAGTGCGTAATCATGGGATCAGATGAGAGTACAGAACTTCTTGCGATTCATGTTTACACTCAAGTCCTACAACTACAATTCGGGCCTCGCTAAGGCCATGAGTGCAGAAGATAAAAGATAGCCTTCCTAGCCAATGGAAGATGAAGAAAGATCTCATGCGTCCCTCCTACATGTGCCCATGGGCAAGGACAGGAGTTAAATGCAGCTAAAATCGTTGTTTTTGTTGAATCAAGAATAAATATTTTGCATCTTCTCAAAAAAAGTTGCTGCTTTAATCAGCTTTAGCTAACGTCCACCATGGTCTTTGTTGTTATCATTGTGCTAAACCTATTGAGATAATAACTTTACTTAGCATTGGTATGGAAAATTTCCATACAAAAGTGTAAAACATGCATAAATACTTGCTTTTAACCTACTACCCGCAATCTAAATAATGCAATTATGCATGATATACGTGATATTCTATTGTCACATTTCCTAAAACAAGCATTTATGCATATTTTACAAAAATTCAGCAACTCGTATACTTCGTTAATACTATGAATCGTTGCATGTCATTGGATACAATTTGCAAAAACAAGCAAAATGCTTGACTTTACACAATAGGGTTAATACTATCAAAGAAAATCAGGGTAGATGATTCAGTTACTATTCAATACTTTTGTAGCTCAGCCTCTTTATAATAATTCGAAGTCGTTTTATAAACCGATGTCCAGAAAAAGGACAAATCGATCTAGTTAGTTAGAAGGATTTTGCAGTACATCTACAGGACATTGTGATCTGCCCTTTTTAACCAATGACAGAGGAAGCTAAAATGAATTAAAACCAATCAGTTTGCTTGTTTCATTTTATTATGGGAGAATCTATGGAGATCGCGTTACGGAGATCGAGGATGTTGAAACCATGCGAATGGTCACTCTCAAAAATACTTCACACAAAAATAGCTACTTCGAACCCAGTTTCAAAAACATAATTAGAGTTGCTGTGAAGTTTTGTGTCATACTATTAGTGAAGTCAATGTTAAAATTTAGATCAACGACACAAAAGACTATTTCGGGGCACCAAAAAAAAGGATTTTACTGTTAACGATTTAGGGCTCGCAGACGAGCCTCTAGACGGGCTTCGCTAGTTGCCAAACTGTCCACCTTGGCGCCTGGAATCTTGGTCAAAAGGGTGTCCAAAACCTTGGCCAGGGGTTCCCGAGCGAAGGAAATACCCCACTTCCGTCGTAGGTAATAAACCTTGTTTTGGCTCTTCTTGCGCTCTTTCGTTTCAGCGACTCTTTTTTTGATAGCGGTATTGCTGCAACCAAATTTGTTTTTTAAGTGGCGGTTTTTTTAGTAGGGGGTGGCGAAGACCTTCTTGCATACATGGTAGCGCCTTGCCGCTAGAGGGGTGTTGCTTTTGTTGGAAGCCTTGGTCTTTTTGATGGTTGCCGCCATTTCGAGAATGACATGCTGCCCCACCCCCACAACAACGAAAAATCGTTGGTTATGAGCAATTGGGTTTTTGTCCTATCCTTTTGTACTTTTTTTATTAGTAACACCCTCGATCTCCGTAACTCGATCTCCATAGATTTTCCCCTACATTATCCCCTCAAGCTACTTCCGCTTGTTGGTTTGGTTTTATGCTGGGAGCAGTGTTCGCACAAAACTACTGCGCTGCGAACACTTCTGCGACAGTTTGCTAGTGTACTGCTAGAATAGCTACCACGTCAACAGGGTGCAAGTCCTGGACCAATGCATCAGCCTATTGTTATTGGCAAGGTTCCGGAGAAGTAGATTAGTGAGTTCATTAAAGATGCAATTCAGGGTGAGCTACAGCCTTACAAAGAGAACTAAAAACGCGCTCCGCTCAACAACACAACGGACAACGTATATTTTGTAATGAGCCAAACAGAATTAGGGTATCCGCCAGGGGAATTGGTAAAGGTAGAATCGTAAGATGGCCCAATTGTAATAGAGATCTCTAAGCACAAGGAGAGTAACGTAATTGTAAACATCGCTTACAGTTAGTGTACTGTGCAGTAAAATGCCTGCGAAGTACGCTAGCTGGACATCAGCGCTCTTTTCACATGTAGCAGTAGTCTTCACAGTGTTTTTGCCACTCTGAAAAGTACACTACACCCGATACATTTTGCTCAAGCCTCTGTCATGGTTTCCACGACCACAAACTCAAAGTTGAACACCGACCCGCAAGGAACGCCTTACAACTTGGTGACTTCCGCCTTTCCTGCTCCGCGTTGGCAACAACAAGGTCAAAAGCATAGTTTAGCACTTGAGTCCGATCGTGACGATCGTGCTCAGATGGTAGCTAAAGTTTCGCAGGCTCAATGTGCCGACCCGAAGCAAGAGCTGCCAGGCCAAACCTCCAACTCATTCTAATTCATTCTCGATGTTTCCTTCTAAAGCTCAATCCGAGTCTCAATACCGCGTATAACGTGACAGCCTCGCATATTCGTAACAAGCGTCACAGAATAGTTATAAATTAGTACCTGCTTAGCATATTGCGGCTACATGTAGTGTTCATTAGGTTGACGGTTTGCTGGCGTTGCCACCCAACGCAGCCACAGAGCAACCAGGAAACTCGACATCAGTGGAGCTAGCCCAAATCTACCTTCCAAACTTCCATTAGTATAGTACTACCTAGGCTGTTTTTGGCAAATTCACCGCGATATCTGCGCTAATTGGTCGCTGCGAAAGCACTCTCATAAGGTTTTCCACACTTGCAGCTCACGTCGCATCGACGTGCTCGACATTTTTACAATATCACATAGAATGGCATCACTCGTGTGGCGTGCAGGTGATTGCAGATGTTGGCGATGCCACATACTTTCGTTGCCAGACCATTGGGTAGTGTAAAATGCTAGATCCAGCAATTGTTTTGGATTTTGTATGCAAGTCCCACAGGACAAAAGTCCTTCAAATTAGGTAGAAACCGGTAGTTGCCTCCCCACTTTAGTGAATCCCTATTACTTAGCTGATTACACCTGTTTTCATTTGGAAAATATGGGTACTGTACAATGTCCAGCAAATTCTGGAGAATGACCCTTTTTGCCGTTTTGAAAAGGTAATATAATTCGATGTACATCTCATTTTTATGCCTGGTTTTATGCTCCGACCATGCTCGATCTAAGCCATAAAACGGAGCGACATTTTATCTGCAAAGCACAATACCGTACGGTACCGGTAGTACTCGCGATTGCCATCTTGCTCAAAAACATCGAGTCAGAGTGACAAGTGTGAAATTAGGACTGCTTGTCGAGCAACTTTTAATTTAAGCAATGTGGAATCGATGGCAAAGTTCCTGTACATCGTATCTTAGAAGATACTACTAGTAAGTAAGACAAGAAGTGTTGAGCTTCGTCACTTCTTTGGTCCATTTGTTTACACGCATGGACACATGTCTGACCACTTTAACTGCATCTTCGGTCTGTATCGTGTCAGTTTGTGCTGGAGGGAGATCTAACTGTAAAACGATAGATATATCGCTCCTGTAGCTACCCAAACGGAGATCGGAAATTCACGCTACGACCGGAAAGTAGCTGCAAAACAAACTTTATTGAGGGCTCAACACAAATGCCACTATTGAAGCACCATGTGCTTCTCTTCTAGTTCGGATTAAACGAAAACAGCTTCCCAGGGAATGCCGTGTCGTACGTATTGTAGTACGCGCGCCAAATGTCAGCGTTCGGGCTGCTGGTTGACTCGAGCTTTAGAACGGTCTTGTACACGTCGTCTGGGGTCAGCTTATTGTTCATCCAGTGCTTGAACTGAGCTACCTGCAAGTTCTTCGCGATCTTCGCCGTGTCTATATCCGACGCCTTCGCTGCGGCTTGGAGCATCGTCGCCAGCTTTTCGTCGCCGTAGCTCCTGGTGAAAGTCTTGATCATATCCGTCTGAGCGAACGAATACTTCTCGTTGAATGCTTTCATGTATTCCACCCATCTGCTCAACAGTGGACTGGTGAGCAGACCATCTCCGGCCTCATCGAGCTTCAACATGTTGAAAATGTTTTGCGGGTGAGTGGGCTGATCCAGCCAATGCGGCAACAACTTGTCCAGATACTTCTGGGTCCTGGGGTTGTTAGCATTGTCCGCAGAGCTCAGCAGCTTGGCTAAGCCGTCCTCTTTATAATACTGTAGCAGGACATCCAGTTCGGTGATGTCTTTCTTGTTCGTGTTCTTCTTGTTGTAAGCCGTCAGGAAGCTGGCCCAAGTAGCGAATTGCGGGCTTTCAAAAATATTGTCAACTTTCTTGTTGAGCTTCAGCGACTTGAAGATATCGTTCGGCTCGTCCCCATTATTGAGCCAACGCTTGAGTTGCGCTTCCTCCAGTTTCGTGGCGATCTCCTTCGTTTTTGGGTCCTTCGCCGCCTTAGCTAGAATCTTAGACGCTTCATCGAGGCCGAATTTAACCGACAGTGCTGAAGCCAGAGATTCGTCTGGATCTTTCTTGCTGCTTTTGATGACGAACACGGCCCAGTCCTTCCACTGTTGGCTCTCCAAGAGGTTGCCTGTCGCTTTACCCACCTCTAGAGTTGTAAAAGCGCCATCCAGTGGTGTGTTTTTCTGCAGCATCTCCTTGATCTTTGGGTTGAAGCTCACGTTCTCTAGCAAATTGTCGATGGGAGCCCAGCCGGTTTTTTCCTTCAGCAATTTGTTTACGATATCGTTGAATATGCCTCTCTCTTCGTTGTCAACACTCGGCCTGTGAGCCCTTAAGCCCCTCTTCCAAGCAACGCCGTCGCGGTCAAATGTGGGGGAACGGGCCACAAGTGGGGTGGTTATCTTGGAATCCGTCCTCAGCAAGTCAGCGCGTGCAGTAGCAGCTAGGACACCGACCAGCAGCGCAATGTAGTGAACACGCATGACGTACTACGAAAGACGTTTGTGGGAATGAATGACTGTGTCTCGAGCTTGTTGATTGTGAAGTGAGAGTGTGCCAATCAGACTGGCTAGCGACAAACAACCTTGGCTGCAGATTTTTGTTTCGGCACGCGATTCAGTTTTTCCATCTGTAGATCTGTAGTACCTCCTTTCTAACCGCCGAGCAAATCCCGTAATGAACCTGTCTATTACCGTATTTTAGATCTCGTACTTCATACCCCACATTTTTGAAGTTGTAGCGTTGAGTTCTGAGATTTGGCCTAGGCAAAAACGTTTATCTTAATATTTGTATTGGGTGGTTTCGTCTTTGCCTTTTTTGGCTTGGTTTTACAGTATGTATTATGAGATCTCAATTGATCGGGGATATCAGGAAGTTCGCTGATTGGCTTAGAGGTGCTATGTAGTCAGAGATCTCTGAGATCTAAAATACGGTAAACAAGTTCACACCGAAATAAAGCCGACGCTGACCCAAGAAGGCTGTTCTGCCGCTAACAATGGCCATGAATGCGTGTCCTTTTTATTAGCTTCATCGAAAAGGTCACACTTTACTCCAGTGTGTGTGCTCATTACTTTGCTGCTAGAGTGACTGCGTAATAGCGCTGTCACGTGTCTTGAAGCCCTGCACGCCGGGTTTGGCTTTTCTCAGCCACTGCGGAAGTCCCAAGGTCCTGTTGGCCGTCGAGTCCAGAACGTCTGTCCTCGCGCCGGTGTTTGGCTTGCTGCCAGTACACCTACTTTATTTACGTTCCGTACCGTCCAAATACCCTACCCGTCTTACTTCTGCCTGTACACTACTCCGTATGCCACCTAGCAGATAGTCACCGACGCCCTCCGAACCACTCGAGCCACGCCTCGGGCGTCCGCTCTCGCTTCGCAGTCCTTTGGAAGACTTGGGCCACCGTTGCAGCCCTGCGTCACCGTCTCCTGGGTCACCGTGCCGTCGTCCGTACAGTCCAGTCGCGCGCAGCAAGCACTCGTCCGTCCGTTCCGTCCGTCTGTTCGTCGCAATGCCCTCCAGCACTACAGGTTGTAGGTCTGCGCGCTTCTCCGCAGAATCCAAAGTGAGACCGACTGCCGGTCGCGCGCTCTGCCACCCAGGCTGGCCCAAGTGCTTCGCAACGCCCCGGTAGCCTCTACCTGAACCGCCTAGCGGTACATCAAGGCCGCCCACTTCGTTTTCCGGATCCACTCGCCGTCCGTCCGCCCAGTCTGTCTTGCGTGCTGCTGGATGACCGCACTCGTGTGTGCCACCCAGTGCCACTCCGCCCAAATCGCCGCCTCTTGCCGCTGCCAGGCCGCTGGGACACCGTGTCCCGCTACAGCGCTACCGCTGTGAGAACGACGGCAACTCGATGGCCAAACCTAAAAAGCATGTGTTTCACCTCCCACGAATAGAATAGAATAGCTCTACCGTTTCGAATGCTCTAATCGTACCCCACTGGATCATAACACCTGTCCTGTCCTACAAGTTGTATCCATGAATGGTACGCCATGTATCATGGCTGGTTTAGCCTAACCCTATCCTGAGGATAAGCTATCATAGGACGCACGTAGTGACCACTTGATAAAAAAGCAGATCGCCTTGTGGTACACCGTACATGTTTCCTGGTGTGATTCGTCCTAAGCAACGCCGTTCATACCGTATGAACGATGTTGCTGCCGGTTGGTGCATTTCAGACAGGAATGTGCCGTTTGCCCGCGAAACATTCACACCAAAATGGAACGAGCATTCACGTGGTGCCTTTTGATCCACCCGCAGAGAAATACAAATGAACCTGTTCACGATGAGCTATTTTGCGTGAGCTGGCTGCACCAAGGTGAACGGTTTGTTCATCACATCGATCCACAATGAGCAACTACTTTTTTAATAGTGACTTACCGTAAGTCAGGGATGCGTTCAAAATTTGAACTTCAAATAGAATTTCAGATGTCGACACATATATATTGGCCTATCACAGGCTATCCTCAGCCAATAGGATGCTTTAAAGCGGCACTTCTCCATGTAAGTCAGCCTATGGATAGTAATACTACCGGTAGTATTAATTTTAATAATATTAGTAATAATTTTCTCTTAAAAATAGGTTTGACCGAACGACATCTGTCGGCATGCTTAAGGCTTCTATAGAAAAGGAATAATTTATTAAAAGAAAGGCCTCCTTTCATCAGCGACATCTATCGAATTCGTCCGAATCTGCTACGCTACAGAATGGCAGTGAAACTAGTCGAACTCTAACAAGAGGTTAATAACACGGAATCCTCTCACAGGACCAATTTTCATTCGTTTTTCGTTCATTCGTTCCTAAATATTAGGGGGTGTCAAAGTAGAAAATTATTAGTGATTTTTGGAAAATATCTGTAAAAAATTAGACAAAAAAGGCGTCTCCCGAGGCACATCGTTCGTCTAATCATTTGCTAAGCTCCCTCCGAACGCTCCGCGGTGGACCGCCAGCCACACCGCAACTCGCCAGCACGAAGACACTAGTCACCATGCGCTGACTCCGAGTAGCAAGCCGTCGTACGCCTCACGCGAGGAGCGAGACCGTGCGGGGGCGCCGTAACCGAGATACAGCGAGGGGCAAGTGCATCACGGTGAAGCCTTCGCCGTGAGGATACATGGCGTAACGAGACACGGCAAAGGACAAGTTTGTCACATCGAGGAGCAAGCCATACGCTGGCAGTGCGAGGAGGTGGTGTTGTAGGCCGCGTGGAACGTCTACGCACGCAGTATTCTGCGAGCAAGCTGCTACTGTAGACGCCACCGATTAGGGTTGGTTTTGTTCGCAATAAAAATTGCATTTCGTCGATGAAGTTCAATTTCCATTGAATTAATTTGCGAACGAAATCCACGGGGCCGAACTTTTGCGGGCACCAGCCACTGGTGGAGACGACGCCATTCCACCTCCTTCCGAACGAGTCGTTCGCCGAGATCTTTATGTGAGTTGCGCGAATTCAAAATATTTTCAGAACTGGATGAGCTAAATACAAATATCGCTGCTTACAATTAATTAAATTACTGTAATAGCATAGCCGTCGAATTTCGTCGACAAAACGCAATTTTAATTGCGATTTAAATGCAGATCTCGACGAAATCGAGCAAAATCAAAACCAACACTACCACCCATCGCCCCGAGATCAAGCGGTAGGCAGCAAACCGTGGAAGGGAGAGGAAAAGAAACCTAGGCAGGCTAAACAGAAACCTTCGAGCTTCTTGCTGATACATGTATTAAAACTTGTCGTTCGTGATTTTCAAGGCTACAGTGTGGTTTGGTATCGCTGTAGCCCCTCGCCGAGGGGGCCCTCGGTCGCTGTACCCGTATTCACAGCAGCAGGCGCCGCTGCCTCGACGTGGTCGACACTTGTCGATGTGCGGAGAGCAGTCCTTGGCTTCTCAGCGACGAGCTGCGGCATCACGGTGGGGGCAGCAAGCCACAGGTACATCGTGTGTCAAACACCATGAGTGGGCTAAGTTTTAGGTCGTTTCAAGGTTGAATAAGGTCGTGGTTACGATCGTAAGATCGGCCTAATTCTTTGCGGAAAAAAATCTAATAATTTGCTACTTTGAAACCCTATTGGTTGCCAGTGAATCATTTTTACAAAGCGAAGCGTTGCAGCACCGTTAATTACGACGTATCACAGCCAGAGTCTAAAGTTAACTCTGACAGTATTAACTATTGGTAAAAATATCGATATTTATTCTCTGAAATTTATTTCAGAGGTAAGGAGGGAGGTGTTTTTTATGTGGATATATAAAGCCCGGCCTAAAACGACTTTGATGTGCCGGCAAAAAACAAAGGTAGTCTTACAAACGTCAAATTATATATGAACCCCCTGAAGTTTAATACCTGAATGAAAGTGATAGACTGCCTGAATGTTGCCCATGTCGTCCACCATAAGTACAATTAATATTACAGAAGGTTGCGAGAAGGTGACAGAAACTTGGTTTTCTTTATCTTATATTTGTATCCATATAAGATAGGAGCCATCAGCGAGCACATGTGAGCACCGAAGCGAAGGCATGCGGGCTTGCTTCAACGTCACGTCATGCTATGCTCGCTGCAGCGTGTCTGGCTCGGCTGTCGCAGCAGTGTTAAGAGCTTGGATACCCCACAGCGCCGACTAAAACCGCTTCCCGACGCGCTGCCGCCGCTCTTCCCCAAGCCGGAGGATCCCGGTAATTTCGTTTTCTTCAGAGATTGCTGTAAAAATAATTCAGCAGTTTGAGATGTCTAATGTAAGTGCTTCGTCCGAAAGAAAATACACTGGAATCAACCACAACTGGAGTAAGTGCAAAGAGCACCGTACTCTGCCGCGCAGATTTCTTCTCACTACCAGGAAGAGATAGGAGACAGAGAGGCACTTTGATCGGCCTTGATTCAAACTGAATTCTGAACTTTTAACTGTAGAGTTACAGTCCGCATTGGTGCTCAACTGAAAATTCACATGACGATCGATGCCTCGGGGCTTGGTGTAGTTGTGTCCAACAAGACGAAAAATGAAAGTACAGCATGTCATTCATAACATATAAATTTCTATTTTGTCCTGGAATCCAGGACAAATTTCATGTATGACTTGCTTTCAGTAGGGATGATCGTCATTGTCGGGTTCGATAGTGGGTTCATATTTGTCATATGAGACACATACCATGTAATTCAACAGGAAGGACCTCCAATACAAACCTCAAGTTAATTTCGTGTCCTTCTAGGACAAAAACATAAAACTGCCGTCGACGTTTGATCCTTTTTTCCAGGACAAAAAATATTGGGGTTAGGAGAAAAGATTTTGCTTAATTCTTCGGGTGCAGCACGACTTCGTTTAAACGATATCGATATCTGAATATTTGAAAAAATCAAAATCATCAAAATACTATTTATTTAATACAGCAAAGTACGGAATATTACTGTATATTTAATCAAATTGGGTGAATACCTTAGCACGGTCTTAAAGTATACCGTATGTTTTTTATATCTCAGATCCGGGTATTGTCTCGGTATACCGGCGGGTATATTCCAGGTACCTCATTTTACCATAATAGGGACGAGAAGATATCGTAATTTATGATACATTACCAAAACAGGTATTATCCAGGATTTATATCTGAACAATACATATGTGTAGTATTTGGTAAAAAGCAAGAATGACGCAGCAGCCAGTCTGTTGGAAGCCAAAGAGAGATGTCACATATGCTGCAGACCAACCACGACCCCCTTTGAGATCGACGTTAGCAGGATGTACCCATACAGGTTAAACCAGGTAAACACCAGGTATTCACCAGGTACTGAATATGCATTAGCCAAAGTGACATTAGCTACATGTTATCAGGCTACTCTGCAACATATCGTGTCTTCAAAACAGCGAGTAGCATCTTCCAGCGTAACCTCTCGATGCCCGTAGGCGTCAAGTCCGTAGGAGCCTCACTGGAGACAGTATCGGCATACAAAGATTCCGCAGCTGTTGCTATCCTTCTGCGTCGGCGTCTTGATAACTTACTTCGTGTACTTGTTCATTAGCATCTCATCCATTAGCGTCTTTGCAAGACCGGCCATCACCTTTGAGATCTTGCGGCTCTTCATGCTATCTTAGACATAAATCTTCTTTGCGTCTAGGTCGATAATCAGGCAGATCCAGTGGTTCGTGTCGATGTAAACACGTACTTCACCTGCTCTTCCTCCAGGCATGCCCGGATCTGGGCCGCCCAAGCTGGCGTGAATAAACCCGAAGTAGTATTACGTCCTTCCAAAGACATGGTTGATACTGGATCGAAAAACACAGTGGCCTTATTCTTGTACGTGCGCTTGAGAGGCTCGTATTGCTCCGTCGTTCATCCAGGTCCCACCTCGGAATCGGAGCAGTTCTGCAAATGTAATGTCAAATCCAAAGCCTGGTAAAAGAGATAGAGGCCACGATGTCAGGATTCCTCGGTCACTGAACCTGCATCGCCCTTCTCCTCAAGAATGGGCGCGACGACGGAGCTTACCTATGAGCTACACTGATAGCCCTCCGAGCATACTTGCTGCCAAACCCACAAGTTTCATCGCTTCTTTCTGCTCTCGCGTAAATTATCCTTGTTTTCCGATTGTGGCCACTACTACATCCTACTGTCATTTTCGACATCGATGGAAATAATTTCTGGCAATGGCTTCCCGCCGTCAAAGTGCCCTTTCACCGTACACAGCGCCACAAGGGCACCGTCTACCTAGGCTTCTGTCAATCTGAACTGCACGCAATGGGGAACAATGCCGGTGGAAGTCCGCCACTTAGTGTTAGGTTTCGGCTCTTGGTCATGCACTTGAAAAGTCTGTAGAAATGATCGTAGCTCTCGTAACTGCGGACGAATTTCACCAATAGATGCCACAATCTCACAAACGTCACTTTCACGAAAGAGAGCACGCAAGTGCACCCCTTGACTAGCGCTGTACGCGCTTTTGAACGCTATTCTGTTCGGTTCAGTCTGGGTCGTCCTACATTGGGAGCCGAAGCGTTGAGGCGGATTATTGTGGTGCTACTCTTAGCTTGGCGACTTTTCGATGATACTTAAGTGGACTGATCGTCGTCCGCAACTCCTTCTTCGTGATATCCACTTTGATCCGGTCCGTCAGTACCACCAGACTCATCTTCTCCACGGATGCTAGTAGCTCAGCCAGCTCCTGAGTTATCACCCTCATCATTTGTTTCATCATCGTCTCTAGTTGCGTCACTGGAGTTGGGTGCGGATGTAAGTGCCTTCCCGCGGTGATGCCGAAGACTGTATCGCCAGTCATTGAGTTGGCTCAATGCAGTGTCCAAATCGTCGGCTGGAAATTGTGCCAATTCTCCCGAACGTTTGCTGAACAAGTCTGTACTTGTCACGCTCCGATCGGTAGTCTGTACTTTCGCTGGCGGATCTCTTGTATACTTTGGCGACAAACGGGGACTCCACAACAGGAACTTTGTCAGTCGAGAAACGCTTTTGCCCAAACCACCTGGTACGCCACGAAACCCCCCAGAAACATGGTCAATACCTGTACATTCACACAATACCTGGTGATTACCTGGCAAAACCCTGGTAAATCCATGTACTTATCTACAAGGTATCGAAGAGAACGGGGTGGTGAAGCCAGCGCCGAGGAACTTCTTGTGCGCCATGGCATGTCGACACGGGAGCTGCATCGTGACTGCAAACTCGCAATCGTTCTTCAGGTCTTCCTTCACCAACATAAACTCGTTCGCTCTGCTACAAACTGTGATGGTATGGCCATTGTATACGAAAGAACGCGCAGATGCTGATTCCGGGTCCACGGCTACCTGGTACTGGGCGTACAGCGCTGCAGACGCCCAGCGAGTAGTCATTCCTAACACAATTTTCATCTCTTCTGGATAAATTGTGTCACAAAGTGTTCCTGGCATCTCCACCTTCAAGCGATACTCGCTCTCAACCATGCGCTGACACATATGCAGAGCATTCATCGCAGCTCGCATTGTCAGATGACTCTTCAGGTACTGTTTTAACTTCCCAAACATGCTCTCCACCCGGCTGTTAGTATGGTTGTTGAATTGTGGCAACTCCGATCGGAAAACCATCACCCACATATCCTTGCGTGAATCCCAATTCGAAACGAAATAGTCGCACAACTCGGTCCACCCTCCACGACCACAGAGACTTCCGAACTCGCCACGATGTGCATCGTAGTCTTATTCACTCTTTGCGTACGTCATGTTCGTGATGGCATGTTTCATTTGTGTCAGCACGTCCTCTGAATAGGATTCAAATTTCTTGGACTTGCGTATTGTCTCGTGGAGCCACTTGATCACGTGGAAACGGCATAAAACCACACGCGCCTCGGGCAACTTCTTGCGGATCACTTCGACTTCTTGAATATCCTTATCCACAATCACAATGCGAACAAAGTTCCAGTGTTCATTCGTCCACTTGAAAGGGTCAAGGCACTTTTCCATATGCCAATCAGAAGTCGTCTCTAACTGAGAGTATTGCACAGGTTGCCCGAGGTCAAATTGATACATCGCAACCATCGAGAATAACTGGTCGTTGTATCTGCATAACAGAAAGATACAGAGAAAACCTGGTCAAAAGCTGGAAATACCTGTTGCAATAAAATATAAGAAACACAGATTCGGCCTACAACGTACCTGTTCGTTTTGTGACTGCAGTCCTCTGGAGAACCTCGGGAAAGCCTTCGAATATCGCACGCATGACCAGTCGAGAATGAGATGACACCAGTATTACCTCGAGAATTTTGGTTAACTGTAGACACATTCTTAGAAGACTCTAGGTTGAAGTTCACCACTGCCTCAGCCACGGCATCGTCACCACTGAGCTGGTCTTCTACAAATCGCACTATAAAGGACATAATGTTAGTCGTGAAGGCACAATCTAGACTTCACCAAATGAAACCTGTACTTGAGGAATGGTACTTACGACTCTGCCGTAGACGCGCAATTAGGTTGGGCACGTCGTTCATTATCACTCTGTGGTCTCAATTGGCGCGAATGAATACCTTTGCCCGGGAAAAGTGAGACTGATTAGCCGGAAAAGTGGGACGAACGTTTTTGGGGGGATTTGTAAATTTTGTGTTATAAAATACATAACGACAGATCACTATCCAAAGCGATAAAAGCCCGACCAAAGTGATAATCGCAAAGTACCGAACTGCACGTCGTCGCCATTCCTCGCAGCCTTGACAGCGTCGCGGCAATGTAGCCCCATCGATACGACCAGTTGGGGGGTGATGAAGCGCATACAAGGACCGGTCGCATTTTCGAGAATCTCCATCGGATGCCCTGAAATCGTGATCCGGTTGCCGTTTTCATCGTTCCCTATTGGGCTTCTGTTCAATGCATCACGCACGAGAGCAAGTACATCCTTGATGTGCGACTTTAGCACACTAAAACACCCCTCAATATGATTATACATAGGCGAGTATGGAGCGAGGCAAAGCAGAACCAGGTCCCGGTGTTTCGCGCTTCTCTTCTCGGTCTGGTTGTGGCACAGCGCGTTATCGAAGACAATGACTATTGTCTTGCTCGTATAATTAGCACGGTACGCGGTGGGGGTCTTGGCAGCTCTGTAGATATCCTCAACGAACTCCTCGTTGCTGTCCATTCTGATGTTGCCGCGCTGTAGTCGGTGTAGCACCCCGCCCATCGTGACGTTGACAGCGCATTGTATCTGCAAATTAGCACCCTGTGAAGGAGGCAGCACAGTGACAGCACGCTCACCCTTCTTGGCGTGACCACGTCCTAGACGTCAAAATTAGTATCGTCGTAATAAATGATGCAATTACGTACTCGCTGATGCGATAGCAGGTTCTTAGCTATTTTTACTCCTTTTTTTGTCGTTGCTGCACGTGTTGGGTTCGAGTCGCGTCTATATAATACAGACCACACAGGGTCAGACGAGTGTAAATTCAACAAATGGAATATATATCATACCTGTTTAACTGTGTAGGTCAGGCCGAGGAGGTGGTGGATGATGGTAGACGTTGAAATGCTCGTGCTGAAGTCCAGGGCAATCATGTTTTGCATGTAGCTCAAGGTGTACTGGAAATTCTCGTTTAGATAGCTCTCGAGGGCGGCTTTGATCTCCGGCATCATCTTGGTCGTCGCGGCGCGCGCGTCACCTCTCTGAAGCTTTTCATCGCGATATTCGCTCGCCCAACGGTAGGCTGTCGGACGCGGTACGCCGTTGTTTGCTGCGACTGTTAGGCAGTCGGTGCGCTGAGCGCGGTAGACTGCTAGAACGTGAAGCCTTTCGGCAGGAGTGTTCTTCTTGATTGTGACTTGGCCGGCCATCGTGCTGCGGGATGGCAAAATGCAGAATGAGCCCCTCAAACTGGCGCCCAGATCGCCACGTGTTTCCCGCGCGCGCCAAATCTCACTTTGGTCGGGCTTTTTATCGCTTTGGATAGTGATCTGTCGTTATGTATTTCTAACACAAAATTTACAAATCCCCAAAAAATGTTCGTCTCACTTTGCCTGCTAATCAGTCTCACTTTGCCCGGGCAATGGTGTAGTCGTAGTAGGAGCTGCACGTGTTTTCCACCAGGAGATTAATGCCGGGCATTAACGCAGAATTGGATGGTACCTGGCGAATACCTGGATACTTCATGTAAATTTCGTTGGACACAGGTTGTGTATGTAGCTCTCACGCTTCAATACGAACACCCATGTATCACCGCGCTGTTGCAACTGCGCCCAAAACTGGAAAGGACGCATCGTCCCGCGCAGGTTATGAGTTGTTCGCTTGCCGGACGTTCATTCGCGCTGGAACCATCCATGCGTGCATATGTACTTGCGCTGGTACATCTCGTATTCCTCAGGAACAAGCGGAATTTCGGTGTCAGGCAATCCTGCATACTGAGTTTGGGAGTGCAGCGTTGCGGCGACCAACGTTGAACGTCTCACCAACCACCAGAACTTGCCTTGTCTTCCGCATGTACTCCTTCAAGTTGGCGTCAAAGTCCGCCCAAGACGCGTGTTCGGTCGGCACCATCGCAGGAACGTAAACCAACCCATATTTTTCGACGGCAGAAGCCAAGCGTTTCTTCCCTTGGCGATCTTGACGACGCTCGACTGGTTTCTTCTCCTCAACCTCTGCTGAGCTGCTTACGTTATCACCCCACCCTTGACACACAGAAAAATCGCCCTCGTTCTGACCCTCGTCTTCGCCCTTTTCCTGAGTCTCTTCCGTCACATCCAGCTTCCCCTTCGGACTGTGGCAGTTATCGACTTCCTCGTTGGCAGGAGCGCGTTCACGCTCCGCTTCAGCTTGAGCAAGGGCTCGACTCTTCTCAGAGCGGGTACGTGCCTCACGAAGCCGTTTCTGTTGCGCTTCCTCAGCTTGACGGGCTCCTGCTCCCTCAACGCCTCATCAGCCATCTGCTGCTTGATCCTGGCGGTCTTGTACGTACGCGCCAACAGTTGCACAATGTTCGCAGAGCTGCCGCGTGGCCAGATTTCTGAATGAGTGGATCTGGAACGGAAGAAAATAAAAAATAAATTTCGGAAATAACCGAGAAAAATCTACCTGGTGAAAACCTGGGAGCATGCCCGTTTGATACCTATTATTAGATACCCGGGCACAAGCTGTGCCCAATATCTTAATCATCGTCGCCGATGCGATGATTCATCGCTAGCAAGAGTTTGTTTACAGACCCGGACAGCATAGAGGACTTTAAACCAACAAAGCTTGGTATTTCGCTGAGGGTTTTGGACCAAACTGAATGCACTACGGTCGTACATAGCGGGAGTGAGGTACCCTGCCTTACAAAAATCAAGTCAAATGGTCGCCTAAGACCATAAATTAGATCTGGACTGATGGGTGCTTTCATCGTTTTGCTTTCTGAAGTACTAGTGGTTATATCATAAACAGGAAAAGCTCTCGCGAGGAAAAAGAAACTGGATGTTTCTCAAAATGCTAGGTGGATAAC
Organism: Phytophthora idaei; assembly: GCA_016880985.1. Lineage (NCBI taxonomy): Eukaryota > Oomycota > Peronosporomycetes > Peronosporales > Peronosporaceae > Phytophthora > Phytophthora idaei. The sequence goes on from QOKR01000413.1 coordinate 41,555, forward strand.
TTGCATGTCCTGATCTACCGACTCGAAACAAGAAGCACTAACCTGAGTAAAGACTGACCGACGAACCACACTGTCTCCAACCTCCTATACTACTGATATATATTCTACAATGAACTATCCATGCTCTACTAAACGCATTACATGCATTTCGAGCGCAGCCAAATATCATCAAGGTCCACCATGTTCTAAGTTGGCTTGGTCCGAATTATATGTATCGTATTGATATAGGCTATGGCTATCGAATATCAGCAGTAGACCTTTTCCGGCCCTTTTCGGAAGAATGTACACATGTCTTGGTATGCGCAAGTAGTCACTAGCCTGAGCAAAACAATAGAGCAAGGGATTAAACACGATATATGGGCTATTCGATTTCAAAAATTGCTGCTTTTGACGCGAGACCGCGTCAAACGAAATGATCCTTACGAAGCTAAGTACGAATTTCGAATATATTATAATGTCATGCGCGCGCAGCGCCGGTGTACCTCCCCATCGTGACTGCTAGTTAGGAGTATGGTTTTATACAGTCTCTAGAACACGCGATGTAGCCATCGATAGCCAGCTCGCCGAGAGAGAAAAAATGTAGGGATCTCCCTGGCCTGTTTCCACCACCAGCCAGTGTTTAAGCCCTTTTGCGCACACAGCCCAGTGGGTGTCCTTGCTGTGACTGTTAGTTAGGAATGCACCCGAGCACAGTGTCAAATAACCTGTAGAAGATGCGATATAGCTGTCGATACCCAACGCACCTGATGAAGCCGTGGCGACTTGTTGTTGCTGGGGAAACGCAAAATATTAATATTTCAAAATCGTATATCAATGTTATATTATTTTGGGTTTTGTTTTTCAAAGGAAATAGTAGTAGTATTTACAAGGATGCAGACATGTAGTCATACTGTATATTATTGACCGATAAATGCTTACTTATTAGCCCTGATCACAGCACACCACTAACTGGGCTTTGACGTAGTCACAATAGCGACCTGAGCAACGCCACGCCATACCAAAAAGTCGGAAACGCTGCACGTGGCGCGTTTGCTTGACCTGTCCTATCGGGCACGAGTGGGCACGGCCCTTTTGTCGCGGTCCTTCCCGATTCGGGGGGGGGGGGGGGGGGATTTCCCCCGGAGCCCTTTGGGGTGGAAAGGTAACAGAGAAATAAGAAGGAAATAAACTTTTTTTTGTTCTTGGTGTGGGGTTTTTCTTCTCAAACACGGTGAAGCTCCGCCCTTGTCCCCTCTCCTTGGTCCGCCGGCACCC
>QOKR01000414.1:0-42590 GCA_016880985.1 Phytophthora idaei
TGGGCACCATGTTGTAGACCAGCTTAGGCATATCAAAGGCGGTTATATGCAAAAACAAACCGAGACCAAGCGTTGTGGACTGAGGTGCATTTAAAATAGCGGTATTTACTAAAGTACCTGGTCTACGTGAAATTTGGTGGATGGACTCAAAGCCCGGGTTTTTTTGGCGTGGGGGGGGGGGTGCGGGTCTTGACAGAGTCGTCCGGAAGGACCGATTCGGTGAGCAGCATGAAGTTGTCGACTTTTGCGTGATCAAGGACTATCACAAGTTTATAGGGGGCATCGACATGCATGATTAACTGCGTCTGCAGAGGTATTCCATTGAGCGCGCTGTGAAATTTCGGAAGTATTACAAAGACCTCGTACTCGGCCTCATTGACATTGCTATTGTGAATAGCTACATAAAGGACAAGGCGTCAAACCCTTTGACGCACGTCAAGTTGTTGAAGCGTCTCCACCTGCAGCTCATTCAACTACAGGAGACGGACATGTACGATGGCAACGCATCCGGCGAGGCGGAGGCAGCCCCAACTGCTGCTGCCGCAGACGGGGTAGGAAGTACGCCGACGCACATTGCACAGCTGGTAGATGAGTGGTGTGACCGAGACACGCAGCCGAAGCGGCGTCAGCGTGCGTGCAAGGTTTGCTCGTTGATGAAGGGAAGCAAGAAGCCGCACACAATGGCGTACTACTGCGCTGAGTGTGACGAGAAGACGCATATTTACCTTTGTATGCAACCGCGGCATGTTTTTCGTGGAGCTTTGACAAACCGCTTCGACGTGTGGCACAAGGAATGGAGTGCCGGAAAGCTGATACCTACTAACCAAGACCGTTCCATTCGTATGCGCCCGACGAAGGATGGTGGCGCACGCAAACGGCAGAGATTAAGCGGATTGATCACCTGCATAAGCATTGTATATACATGATAGCTTAAGCCGCATATGCGTTAATTCATTCTTTGGGTTTTGGTAATGATTGTTGTTGTTGTGAGTGGTCTGGTGGATTTCAGTGTGTGGTGCTCGGGGTGAGTCGTACTTGCCGCGTTTTTGTGTGTATGTGTGTGTGTGGTTCAAGGGTGCTCCCTTGACACGCAAGGGCTGAGCTCGCTCTGGCGGTTCATAACCAGGGTTCGCCTTCACATGTTTTCTGACTCGTCTTTGTGTATGCTCAAATACACGCATCTTTTGATTGCACGCTCTAGCTCGAATACCCTCTTTTTTCCACCGCTAATTATATGCCAGTTTGTATGCCTCCGTATTTTTCTAAATTTTTAACATGGCACTTTGTCTAGATGCGCCCGGCTGTGTATCGTCATACGACAGGAAGTCAGCATCTATAACACTGTGTTATCTGGAATAATGCAAATTAGGTGAGTGAAGTAGTGGCAAAATATGATGCTTAATATGCATTTTGCACCGGCTATATCCCTATACGGTTTGTCGTCCACCTCTGCAACACGCAAAAGTATACAATCGCCAAGTCAAACTATCCTGGGTATGCAGTTTAAGACTCTGAAAAATCAGCCGGTTTCAAGGGGTTAAGAGATGACACAGATTAACATCTACTGACAGTTATTAGCCTAAATCCAATCTAGCAATCAGGGTGTAACCAACAGTTCTGACGCACTTCCTACCAAGGTCGGCCCGTCAGGAATCCGAATTTGTCGCCAAATGGGGCTAAATCAGATTGACTGGTCGGTCTAATCAGAGTCTGAGACGCCAGAGCGCCCAGTCGGCCCACTAGTGTTCCATCCGCAAATCTGAACTAAAATATCCTTGAATCACGTAATCCCACACTGGCGGATACAAAGTGACCCCTCACATCTTCGATAAAAATGATTCCTCCGTGTAGTGACTATTAACGCTTTCGCTCGAGGGGACTTTCACGCTTTTCTGTTTTCCCCTCACACATCGGATCTTCCCTGTTCTTAAAGTGAAGTTTTTTTGCCAAAATGATTCCCTGGTGTGCTATTATTAAAAGTAAGCCCTAACCCGTTTTCTAATACCGTAAAAAAGGCTGTAAAAAGGGTATTTGTTGTGCTTAAACAGAGTAAGAAGTGTTATATCTCGTTATAGGGGGCTTTGCCCCAATCAATAGCGGAGGGCGTGACGGGTCACACGGCACCTTGCACAGAGGAAGTGAGAGCTTCCGAGAGTATACAAACTCTCAGTGAACGGCAGCTCACTAGTCCCTGTCCTAAAGGGACAGCTGACCAAGACTAGGTAGATTTAAGACTGAGTGTATTTATAGGTGTTTCTAAATCGATCTACATACTAAATGCAAGTCACCTATAGAGTATCCTAGATGTTATCCTAGTGGTTGGCTTTGAGGGCATGTAGCCATTGTGTGGATGGCTTGGCTGTGGTGTGTCCACACCACAGAGCCCCTGAAGAGTGACATGCACTCTTCCATGTAATCCCGTTACATCCTCCCCCACTTAGGTTCGGTTTACCGACCAATCAGGGCGAGCGAAGAAAGTCTCACACTTTTCACTCGCCAAGTCGAAAGCCATCGACTAGCTGCGGTGCCACACCGCGGCGGCTCATTCTCGCTTGAGCCCCGAGCAGCACGCGTGCTCTTCTTTACAGTCTCCACGTCAACCTCAGCATGCCCCATGTCGGAGCATCTCGCGGCGCGAAAGCGCACGTTTGATGTAAGGAATCACTTGAAATGTAGCTAGACACGTAGTGAGCCTTTGCACACAACAATTCGCCTTCCACAGGGGTCAGCGACAGTTGGGCGTACCTGAAGGAACCAAGTCCGACCCAATACCCTGAGCCGGCTCTTCCCTCTCTCACTATCTACGTCCGTAGGCTTAATCCACAAACGTCACAGGCACGAGCTTCGCCTGTACGCTTATCCTCTCTCTCTCTCTCTCTCTAATATCCCGTGGCACCAACAGCGGAAGGTTGCCTAGTGTTGTAAACTCTTTTACGGGGGTGCCCGAGAATAACTCAGGCTGTAAGTCGTCTAGAGTATACTATCAATACTCTAACCACAAATATCGGGAATCTAATACCCGAACTTCCCTCCAATAGGGATCAAACCAAGGAAACTCCCTCTAACAGTGTCTTGGCCTGACCAGTAACGAACGCTAACTTCAGGAAGGTCGCTGTTCGCTGGTAGGCATACCCTGCGTAATGGGCCAACTCTGTGCCCACTACTTCGGTTTACACGTTAGCGCACGTGTACGAGGAAGCGTAGTTTGCTTAAACTTAGGTTAACTATACTTTCGTCCGAAAGTATAGATTTACTAAAATAAGAAAAGCTAAAAGCCGTTTTGGGTTAAAATGGGAACTGTTATTTATGATTTATGACTGGACTGGGTTTCCTCCTAAAACTGATATCCTATATGAAAGGTATTCTGCCATCCGATGGCTGTCAGAACCCTGCTAATCTAATTGGTAGAAAGAAATGCTTATCTACCAATAGGAAGCCTAAATGCATACAGATCAGCGGTCTGCAAAGTGTAACCATTGGTGTGTCTTACACCAACGTTCGAGAACCCTCCATGTAACCAAGTGGCTACGTGTAGCCACTTGCGTGTAACCCCGTTACAGCTATCGACATAACGTACCAACTGGGCCTTTCCGGATACCCTGCTCTCGTTGTCGGTGTATCCGATCAATCTCGTCCCTTTCACCCGGTGGTAATGCTTGTGACGTCACAGCAGACAGGGGAACTAATCGAAATGCCCTTCACATTTTCTTCGATAAGTACCGTAAAAATTGGCCCCAGTGCAACACCGATTTTTGGTCAAAGTCAAGTCAATCGAAAAACCTAATTAAGGTTTTTAAATTGAACTCTTTCGATGACATCCGTTCTGCACAGCTGTAAGAACCGGTTTAAAGAGGTTTGGCTCAGGGGAATGTGGCACCCATAGATTTGGTATCGTCACACTGGGCCCGTTTGTCGCACTGGGGCCAAGTTTACGGTACATGACCATCACGGGGCAATTTCCAACTATACGCTATTTGCATGGGCGATGCGGACAAAGCTCCCGCCGTAGTGGATAGCACAACTGCCACGCATCCGTCCAATATGTTGTGCGCTTTTTTCACATGGTCAAGAATGTAGTGGATCAAGTATCAAGATTTTCGGTGGAGGCAGTGTCGCTGGTTTTCAAGCACCTCTATCAAATGCATTACTCCAACGCTTCTACCGAGTTTACTGTCAAGACTGCACAAACGCAAGCTGCATGGACTTCTATACCGGTGATTAGGTCGGTATAGAAGTTCGTGGTCGGTGCCGCGTGCCCACGTCAGACCAAGCACTGCTTTGTTCTTTGCGTTTACAATGACAAGCGTACACACCGGCTGTTTGACAAGTGGAGAAAACTATTAATTTTGCTGCGAACCATTAGAGAACTTGTGTGGATTCGACGCTGCCCATTTTTCCGCTTCGAGCTTGTGGGTCAGGTAGCGCGTAAGAGAACAACATCAAAAAAGAAAAGCTAGTGTAGGGGTAGCTTCCGGAAATAGAGACTTCGTCTCCCCCTCAATTCTGCTTATATGGTTTTTACTATGTCTGCCAATACGAATAACGGCAAGACCGATCTGAATACGGCACTGTTCTTAAAGTACTGTAGTTGATTTGAGCGTTCTGTCGATTGTTGACTCGTACCGATATAGCTAAATAGCACTGGAAGTGATGCCACCCAGTCATTTGCTATAGGAAAACTGAAGTCATTGTTCCACACCGTTTTTATTCGGGGTTTTGCGCTTACCATGAGCAGTCGTTTCTGGGTCTTTTGCTGGAAGCTCGGAGACGCTAAAGTTAAGGTGTATGTCTGGTCGCGGCAGGGTCTGTCGGGTGAAGAACGTGATACACAGGACAAACTATTCCTACGAAGCATTCGAGGAAAGCAAATGCGATCAAGGTTCTGGCAAAATAGCCTCACCCGGGGGGGGTAAACACAGTGATGGAGATCCACGCACTGAAGTCGAGCTTCTTGAGATGTGCGTTCACGATACGAAGGGAACGATCTGTGCAAGCAGACCATGTATTTTTAATGCTGTCTCTGGGTTCGCTACGTGGTTTGAATATGACGGTCGGTTAGATTATACTTCTCTGGTCCACCTTAAAATGGCCCATGAGGTTTTTTTGTGGACCACAACCCATATAACTAGAATATGATTGGCTTAAAATATGTGTCCGGTTTGGCGCCTAAAACGCAGGTCCAATTATCACAATTTTTGGCACGCTTCTACCACCACTAAATGCAATCCACGTCCAATGCGGTGGCGCTTGGATTCGCCTCATTATTTGTTTTGCAAACAAGACCGCCCACAACCCCCGACCCAGCCCAGTGTCCACGATGCCTCGCAACCCATGCCCAAAAAGCCGTCCCACCGCAGCTTAAGGTGGTCGTCGTACTGTGCCTTGCTCACCGTGCAGTCAGTGGCTGCCTACCACGAGGAAGTATTGTCACAGCAGCATCGGGGTTTGGCCTACACCGGCACACCGTCAGCAAGGTGTGGCGACTCCACCACAACAGCGCCGCGCTGCTGCAGGGTCGACAGCAGCGGCCTCCTCCTCCTCGACGGCTCGACGACGACGAAGTGGTCGAGAGGGTACGGAAGGTACCCCTCTGTCAGCGGCAAAACTTGCGCTCCCTCTCTGCAGCTACTGGCATCCCCAAGACCACCCTACTGCGTTATTTAAAGCACAGCGTTATCCAGAGGCGGATTTCACGCGTTCGACCGACACTCACACCAGCCCACGAAACTCGACGATTGGCATGGGCATTCGCCCGTGTCGAACGTCCAATAGATCCTATTATTTATTATTAACGATGCAATATTTTTTAATATTGATTTACTTTTTCTTCTTCTTTGCTTTCCAATATTATCTGGTAGGGATTAAATCGTATCGCGGCCACCACATGTACGACACCGTACATCTTGACGATAAATGGTTCAACTTGTACAAGGCAAACACGAAGTATTACCTAGCAAAATACGAGTGCCTGCCGTATCGCTCGTGTCCGAACAAACGGTACATAGGGAAGGTAATGTTCTTGGCCGCAGTGGCCAGACCGCGATATGATTTCGGAAAGAAGCGCTACTTTGATGGCAAGATCGGTATCTGGCCTATCATCGAGCAAACATTTGCTCAAAGAGGCTCGAAGAATCGACCCAAAGGCGCCTCCATCACCAAAACCATTTCGATGACTCGCAAGGTGTACACAAAGATGCTTCTGGAAAAGGTATTCCCCGCTATTCGGGAAAAGTGGCATGGTAAGTGGATTTGAAGTTCATAAGTTGATGAATGTTGCTCTTAAAGACTAATGTTGTTTATATGTCGCTTGTTGCTGCGCGTATGTTGCAGGAAGAAAGTCGCGAACAATTAAAGTGCAACAGGACAACGCTGGGCCCCACGTTCAAGATATCAATGCCGCTCTCGTCAAGGCCGGCCAAGAATACGGATGGGATATCCAAATGGTTAGCCAGCCACCGCCACCGCCCTCGCCCGATCTGAACGTATTAGACCTCGGCTTCTTTCATTCGACACAGTCGCTGCAGCACCAGGCGCCTACGATTGATACAGATGGCCTCATTGCTGCAGTTGAGGCTGCATTTGGCTCTGTAAGCTACCGTACTTTAGACAAGTGTTTTTTAACACTACAAAAAGTCGTGGGTGCGATTATCGCTACAGTCTCCCTCGTGTTCTCAAGTTTCACATCCGCAACGGTGTCACACCAGTGTCATTACCAGTTGGCGCTGAGATTGTCAATAACGGTTTTGCTCATTTGCACCAATCAGAGTAGTCAGCCTAATTTTTTGCAAAGCAACCACTTATTTTGTGCATAAATCTTTGCTGCGAGATGATTGGTCAATCCATTTTGTACCCATCCATTTAACTGCTAAGATGTCGACTTAACAATGAGTACAGCCTCGTTTAGTTTCTACGGCTTGGACTTCTTTTGTATTCAATCTCTTTACGTTGGTGCATTAAAACTCTAATAAGTAAACTCTAGTAAAAACGCGGTTAATTATCGCTAAAACTAGACTGAATTACGGCATTGAACCTCGTTTCTCTTGGTCGCGTCCACATAAAAGCTCTGTTATTTGCGTCTGCTGGTGCTATATGAACAAATTATCAGCAGGGTCTTGTGCAGCACGGCGCGCTCTTTTCGTCCACGCGCCTCATGCCAACAAACGTTAAGAAATGTGGCTGCAGTACCTGGATACCTCAAGGGCCATTTTAAGGTGGACCAGAGAAGTAATGCACAACGTTTACCAGTCGACGCCGAATACAAACGTCATGCGACCTTCGATTGATATGCATAATAATATCCGAATGTGATGAAGCTAGCCTGCCTGTTAACTATAGACCAGGGAATCAATACACCCACAGTTTTGCATGGGTTTGCGAAACCCAACAAATATTTAAGCATAAGTTAAGAGATTTACATATGTTGTAGTTATATAGCACATCATCAAGAAATTATGTAACTTATCGATTTCTGCCCCCCCGCGCTAGAATCATATAGTTCCAAGCGCTGACACGCATATTGAATCCTGGGTGGAACATTACTATTGTGATTGACAAGTATAAATCTTAAACAATAAAATGAATGTTGTCTGTCTGTCGTGAAACGCTTTTCCACAGTTTTGATTGGCTGAAAATGATGACATATGCCACTACAATTGAGAGATGTTCCGAGTGGCTTAAGCGGGCTGCACCGCTCTTCGGCGCAGCGAGCTCGGTCATCTGGAATAAAACACACTTTGTCAGCTGCAAGCGCGGCTGTACGTTCGCTGAGGGATGACCGCCTCTAACTTAACCTCCACAGACAACTCGCAACGTTAACGCAATCTCAGGCTCACCGACCCACCAATACGAGCCCTTCATTTTCTCTAAAGCACGTCTCGTATTATGGTCACAGTTCACAAAAAGGTGTTGGGTCTGTCGGCGCAAAAATCCGAAACTTGATTTTGAACATCCGTACCGGTGTTGGAATTTTCAAAATAAAATTATGGGCTGATTGCTCGGATTTTAGTACTCTTTTTGCGCATTTCGGTAGTCTTTACAAACTTCATAGGCCTATTTCGCCGCCACCGAAGACGTGTTCGAGAAAGTGCCACCGCCACCGCGCTGGAGGATAATTTCATCGTCGCCACGCCGGGGGAGGGCGGCACTCAAATCACGCTACCGGAGAGCAGAGCTGGCGGCGTGGTAGTCGCGTTAAATACGACCAAACCCACGGCGGTGTAGTCCACATCGTTTAGTATGCCAAAAAAATCCCAGCAAAGTTGCTGGAGTTTTTATCGAAACAAAAGAAACGTTTTTTTTTTTGCGCGATGAAGATCGTGCTTATGACATATTTCTAGATTTTTGTACAGGTCTTGTCAGCCGGTGTTGATGTTTATCGATCAAAGCAAGAGGACAGTCTGACACAGTATACATTTTACACTGTGTCAGACTGATAACTGTTTATTCTTCACTTCTAACTTAGAGCTCAATCCGATGAACGCGCAAGTGTGTATAGATATACCACGTCATTCGGTCGTTGAAGCAATACACATGGCTTCGTAGCGTCTAGCATCCCGTTGAACGTACTCTCACCGTTCATGAAGTTGAAGTCTTCTACCATTCAAAATCCGTACGGAAAGCCAGACTATGAGTGGAATAATGATATAACATGAAATCAATGGGTGATTTACAGTTTCCATTATGTAACGAGGCTTTATCTCAATTTTACACCTTCGCATGTTTCAATATCCAATCAAAGAGAGCGGCGTCATCCGTTTTGCGGTAAATCCACTCCAAGTCGATTAATCGATTATTCTGGGGTTTCAGCACTGAACGTTGAAGATTTTCGACCACTGCACGGCGCAGCGATCCTTCGGTTGACTGGGTCCGACATGTTGACAGTCCCAATTATGCCCTTGGGAAGCGTTGTCCTTCATGGTGTCAATGAAGCCCCGCGCACCCACAATCATCAATTAATAGGTCCGGCTTTATCTTCATAAGGGTCAGAGACGTTGCATCCGAAACGAACTCGTTCTTGATCTTGCGACATCGCGCTTCTACAGCACCAAGACGTCCGAGTTGATCGCTGAGGCCACGGGCATCTTCAACACGTACGCAGCCAGGTTCTTCAGCACCTTTCGGCTTCCAGAACCCTTCGCAGTGACCACTCCATTCTCAAAGCTATCATCGTTCGTTATGAAGCGATGGTGAATCTTCTCAACATAGCGCTCCTGTTCGCGGTCCCACTCAATCAGGACAGGATGACCCCAGCTGGTCAACTCAAGAGTCGAATGACCTCTCTATCTTGCTTTATTTGCCTGCAACGAGGTAAAAGGTAATGTAACGACTTTTTTCCTATGCATGTCACCTCTTTTGAACGATCCCGATGCTGCCTAGCTAGCATACTTCCACGCGACTTCGGGAAGCACCTCCACAATTGGTCTACCTCGTTGCTGCCAACTACCACCGCAACCCTTCCATGGAAGCTTGCAGAGTCTTTCCTCACGCAGGCTCCAGCGTCCTGTATTTAATCACAAATAATAATGCTTAAGATTGCTTAGGAAAAAAATGTCCTTAATGGAAGAATAGCTTAAACCGTTACCCACCTCTTCGTTGTTGAAAAGGTTTCCTTCATGAGAGCAGAATAGATTAGCAATTGACGGTGAAGAGCATAATCGCATTTTGTCCTTGAGACAAAATATCAACGGTGATACAACTTACTTCATTTCAAGCTCATGCAAGGCGACGTGCAGAGATGGATGGATGGAAGGGAAGAGGTCTAGAAAGTGTCGCACAAGGAGACACAGACTCAACTCGAAGGAGAAGAGCTTAGTCAACTAGAACGGTAGATACAGCCTCTCAGGAATGTTTTTTTTAAGAACAGCAAAATGCCCCACACTGGTACCCTGATCAAGGGCGAACCCAACCTATTGTCGACCCTGTACCCTCGAGCAGGATGTCTATTGACCCCGGATCGGGACGGCTCCCCAGCAGAGTCTCCACACAACAGATACTCTGGTTGCCGGTCGCCTCCTTAGCACGGCCGTGATTGCTGGCGGATCCGATCACCCCCAGAGCGCCGCCAGATATGCGCACCCAGTATTGCTGTCCGGCTATCAGTGGTGGCTCCGATCTAGACAACTCGCGTGGCACGGCATTCTCACTTTGCTTTTGCCTGCACCTGCAAAGACACCGTCATCGACCCGTATCCGACCGAGACAGCTATCCAACTGAACCGGGACGCCTTCCGCTCGTTGTACCCGATCCGCAAGGCGTCCCAGGGAACCTGAGGCCCAATCACGCTGAGCTCCGACTTTTCAAGCAAGCTTTCGCGGTGGTCGTATTTTTTTCTGGGAGCACCTTGGACGCTGTTGGCAATTTGGCGTCGACTGCTATGTATATGCTAAGTATGTTGCGTATGGTACTGTGGACAACGCTATCGACACGTACTTCTTTGGAGATTACCTATGGTCGGCGAAGACGGTTCCAGAACACTCATGCGGATGCAAAACGGATTCGTGAACTCAAGTCGTACCGGTGCTGTTTTCGTCCGGATATCACACGCACTTATTGATCCGACAATATTTCCGCTCTTCCTGGTCAAGATATACAACGTTGGGCAGTTCCGTTAGCTAATGATGCGACGAAACCAAGTCACATTCCCCTACCTACGGAACTGGGTGCCTGTTGTACAACATCGGCGAATCTCCTACGGGCCTTTTCCAGTGGGTGCCCGCGGAATTTACTTCGTCCATGCTAATACGGCTGCAACTTTTATGGAGGGACGTTATTCAGGGCCGTATTTCTTGGTGTACATCGGCAGGCATGAGCATGGACCGTCGCTTCGGAACACACAATAATGCAACCTCATTCCTCCGCGACCATGGTTATGTGGTGACTTTGTTTTCAGGGGAAGTGCACGAGTCATACCTCGGAGTTGCGGAGAGTGACATGCGCTACGTCATGACCAAACTTGGATTCCACTATACTTCCATCGCTCGGATCCACGGGAGGTCGCTTTCGCTGTACAAGTTTAATGCTAAGTGCATTGAACTTATCCATAATATTGCTGCTCATTTTGGAGAATCTGTACCCGCAACAGCTCCGCCACCCTTCCGCTCTTCTACGGCAATGTACGACTTCTTCTCGCAAATGGATCAACACGCGGACACAGACAAGTTCCCCCGTTGGCCGATCGACAAATTCCTGTTGTTGCCAAACTTGGCTAGCGTGATTATCCTACCTTGAAAGATCGAAGCGAGAAGGCTTTATCGGTGGTATCTCAAGCCGATCAAAAGTCGCCTCTGGCTCAGCGAATTGCCTCCGGAAACTTCTTCACGAATATATATCTTACTCCACCGGTCTACACTATCGTTGCTTTAAGTTCTGAGCTCAAGCCGCCGTGGCAATTCGTCGCATGCATTCTCGCCCGAAAGCCCATGCACTCCTATAAACCCTAGCGCGGTATTGGAAAAGTTGTCGAGCTTTACGCTACCGGCAAAACCTGTGACATCATAGGTGTGCCAGTGTTCACGATGGTGTCGATTTGCTCTGCGATCTGTTGATTCCAGGGACTATCTGATCCTCCTTCAATGGCCGCATCAAAAATGTAAGCTCTGCTTTTGCAAAAGCGTTTACAGTGGAGTTGTTGTTCAGTGGTAACGTCAATATCCGTGAAGATTTATTCTTGCCAAGATTTATGCCGAGCCAACGTTCCCCATCACCCTTGCTTCCGGCACAACGACCACTGTTGGTGGCTGATAACAGAAATCGCCCCGATAAAGAACGTCACTACGCGTAGCCGTAAGAGCATCTGTAAGCAAATATATCATTAGGGGCGATTCGGATGCAGAAAATGAAGCACGCGTCGGAGCCAAAACGCAAAGATGTCTTTGAGTCCCCTCCAAGGCCGTTTCGTTTTGATTGCCAACGACGGCCAAATTTTCGATTGCATAAACGTACGTTCCATTTTCACTCAATTCGGGACTTTCATTCTCTATGAGCCGGCGCTTGTCCGCTCTGCGCAGCTAGCTAGCCCGCTGGTTCCTCGCTATTCATCCGGCCACGCCTTCACTTCTCTTCACGGCTAGTCCAAGTTTTGAAACCGCCGATGCCTGCCTTCGTTTTAAATCTTATCCCCATTCTAAAACAATAATTCCTTTTTTCCGTTACCAAAAGCCTGTTATTCTTCACACCAAACCAATTCTTTAGCATTTAATGAACATTTTAAGAACTTGATGAGTCTTTATTCAGACTCTGTTTTAGAAAACTAAAATGCGCGTAAACAGAGTCTGAATCAAATTCTAATATAACGCTAACCTGTCTTAGATGAGCTTGTGTAACTGATATCCTACCGTATTTGATACGATTTGATCCCACTGGTAGAATTGGTTTTGTATTGACCTTTGATAATACTGTCCAACTTGAAACTTGATACATTCTGATGATAGGGGGAAAACGGTCTGCTGAGGTCAAAATCAAAGGTTTTGGAAGAATTTAGATCCGTACATCGATACGATAGTACATGGTATTACGTGTCCATCCATTCCTAGCACTTTCCATCGAAATTAGCTCCGTAGTAGAGACATAGGGATTGTCTCGTATACCACCAGATATTTCCAGATATGATGTATTTAACACGAATTATTTGTAAGAGGGTGCTGTTCGGTCGGTCAGAATTTTTTGTTACCACCGCTTGGATCGACCAATCAGACCCTATTTTACCACAGGGTATCGTTGAAAAGCTGAAAAAGTGGACTTTTCCACCAATCAGGGTACACGTAGATAGATTCGGTTACAGTTAAGAAATTTCGCAAAAACGGCAAGGAGGGATGTCAAGAAAGCGACGATGAGATTTTGACTCTCGAATAGAATATGTGTGTTGACTTGATTAAATTAAGCAAGCCTCTAAAATAGAATATCGCCCCATCTTTTAGGAGCTGCCAGTCGGTACGACCGACCAGACTTTGATAATCAATATCTTCACTCTCACTGCCCTAATTTACCAAAGAGAAGCATACTTTTGCTCTCCAGCCCCAAATACATATAATTCGCTCGCTTCTGGATTGTTCCGGATTTTATAAAGAGCAATTCGGTCGTCTAATATAATATCCGAGCAAAAACGTTGATAGATGGCTACATTTATGCCTAGTTTTGTGTGGGAGGGGTGAACGGGGACCATGTTACAGATAATGCGTAAAGTAAAGTTTAAATTCCTCTAAAATTCATATATGTGTTCCACATCAACCGCCTTAACATGATCAACGTAATATACATGGTCAAACGTTGCTCCACGGGCTAAGGGGGGTACATATGTAGTTATCCTGGTAGTGCTTCGTGGAAGTGCTTAACATACCAAAGGGGATTACGTCGACATTGCTGATGTGTGGGGCACGCCAAACAAATCCATACTGTTTTCGAGTGACATGATTTATATATATCGAGAACTGCATGTTATCTTAGAGTCATGAAAATATAAAGGGTTTCTTGGTAGATCACCGACCGCCTTAGCAAGGTTATCGATTTCCAGTATTTCTCATTTGAACGGAGTTGACGCGACACGTCGCTTGAATGTGCTTAGTAGTAAATATGTTTTGCAAAAGTAATTCCCATCTATTGGATACTTAAGTACTACATGTAGTATCGCGTGCGGTCCACGTACGACATTGAAACAATTTTGCATAGGATGCGTCTAAGCCACTGGCCACTAGCTAAAGCTGGTGGAATTGCCGTGGTAAGCCAGATTACGGGATAACGCGCACATTGTGTTGGCGTAGGTGTGCGCTTCGCAGACGTAGCCGTACTCAGACCTGTGGTCAGTGGGGAAATCAGCAACATCGCAGCCTTACAGCTGACATACTCGTTCACGGCAGTGAGCCTCGCTAAGTTGACACCATGGCAACGAGTGTGATACCTGAATATCGTGGGGTGATCACCACAGTACCGCAAAAGCAAGACTGCGGAGGTCGGTTCGGAAGTACTAAGAAATAATACTTTCTCTGTCGTTTTTTTCCCTCTTGTTTCGATTTGGTAGGAAACTTCGTATTTGCTAGTTTTCTTAATAGAATTTAACCAGTATGATTTATCAATTCTGTCGAGACCCATCAAACGCCATCAAAATTCGATGTGAAACCTTGTTTGGTGGGTTTGTTTTATATGAACCACATAAATCCCATAACCATTTTGACATTTCTAATCCGCCCAACATACAAGCTTTTTACCGACCTGATCTGCTTCCTCCCTCAATTTCAGCAACCTCTTGTGATCCAGAAGCTCTGGTAGATGTATTGATGCACCTGCTCTTAGAGTGGTTCCTATTCGTTTTCCTGCTAACTCAAACATATGTTGTACTTTCTCCCGCCCCAAGCAGGGCCCACATGACACTCGTACACTCGAACGATCGAGTCTGCAGCCATAAAGTATGATTTCTGTCAGCATTGTGCGTCTCAATACAAGTCAGAGTCAGCAGTTCTAGCAGATGCTACGACTGCAAAGCAGACGCAGGGGATGCGTTGATGTAGCCATTCAGCTCAAGACGATGGAGTCTGAGCGCATGATACATGTAAGGTGGTGGCTTGTGTTACGACAGAACTCTCTAAGTATGTTTGATTGTACTTTTACTACTTCTTCTTATTGAGTAGGGTGTTTCTTTTGAAATTGAAAAAAAAATCTCTTGTATAGGCCTAGTCTTCCTCGAATCAGTGGTTTCTGTAGCAATGAGCATCAAAATAATCACTGTTATACTAGCTTAGTGAACTGATTTGCCGTCCATAAGCTCTAGTAAAATCTTGAAAAGTCCGAGCTTGTCAGGCACGACGTTGTTTCGTGTTCCCCCACCCGCCCTTGGCGCTACCAGCCCACATTTTCTAGTTATAATACGGTAACCTTCGTCGACTTGGAAGACGCACCAGTCTTTGCACCGGGCCAAATTTTAAAGACACGTGTTGCTGCGCCCAACTGAGGTCACATAGCATCGACTTTTATAAGCATATATAGAGTATAGCCCGGTTAAATTGGAGTACAGGTAGGATACTAGCGCGTTTGCTCTCGTCTGCGGACTTATAATCGTAGGTCCACCCCTCTCTTCGCTTGCTGTGCTGTGCTTGGGGGTGAAGGGGGAGGGGGCTTCGAGGCCTGCCCCACCCCGGCCTCTAATACCTCGACTCGGCAAGGTGCTGTGGCTGAAATTGGATATTAATCCCGAGACAGTGTTGCCAAGACCGTCGGCAAAGCCGAATTTATGCATGTTATTGGGTATAAATTGTATAGTCGGATTCCCAGTTTGGCGCACTACTCACTCTCATTTAAAAAAAAAATAACAATCTACAAAAGCAGGTTGTACTGTGTGTTTTACTCTTAATTTCCATTCGTGGTTGGTTGAATGAAGAGCGCAGCCTCTTCGGAGATGTACAGATCCGTATGACCTCAGAGCCCTCACTAGAAGGAAAAGTACGATTGAATAGTTACCTCTGCTGCGGCTTAGCTTCAACGCTCACTCAAGCGGGCTTCGGTCGTTTGAGCATGTAAAGACCCGCGTCACCTAGTTTCACTATGCTCCGTATTATCACTGTGCTTATCACAGCAGCGCCGGGTCCCATTATCGTCACCTTGAACGTGGTCGTCGTTGGGTGCGGCGTTGATACGAATCTCAACTCCAATACGCCTCCCTCGAAGCACCAGCTTCGGCTACTTTGCATCTTTAGCTCCAAACGTTCTTTAGTCGAGCTTTGTCGAGGAATTTCGTGAACGCATCCGCCGGATTTGAGTCACCTCGCACCTTGTGCAGCTCAATCACACCTTGCTCGACTTGCTGTCGCACGACTTGCGAGTGTCACTCAATATGACGAGTGTGACAGCTGTAAGTAGGATTCGTAGCTAAAATATGCGCCGCTTGATTATCAATCCCAATCCTCAGCTTCATCGTTTGCTGCAACAGAATCTCCTGAAGAATGTTGCTCTCCAGTACGGCTTCCATGGCAGCCTCGAACGCAGCCACGTATTCAGCCTCAGTCGTAGACAGTGCGACTATAGACTGTCGTCTCGACATCCAGGAGATTGCTCCTCCAGCCAAAGAAACACGAAACCAGTCGTGCTCT
Source organism: Phytophthora idaei (assembly GCA_016880985.1). Classification (NCBI taxonomy): domain Eukaryota; phylum Oomycota; class Peronosporomycetes; order Peronosporales; family Peronosporaceae; genus Phytophthora; species Phytophthora idaei. Next base: position 16,074 of record QOKR01000414.1, read on the forward strand.
TACGGGTCTCCGGGTCATTTGCCCAATCACTATCACAGTAGCCCTCGCGTGTCAACATCTTCGGCACACTTGACTGCCGATCCCATGTTATTCTATTGCTCACCGTACCTGCCAGTCATGGTCGTACTCGCTTTCGAGCACCAACATGCTTGTCAGAGCGTCTCGTTACAAACCGGCTCAACTGGCCAAGTGCAAACGCTAGATCTGGCCGAGTATTCGTGGCCAAGTACATCAACACACCGATCGCTTCATGGTAGAGAAAGACAGTGTCACTGCTGTCGTCTTCCCCGAGCGGTGCGAGACGAGCATTCACCCCCATCGGATTTCCAACCGCGTGACCATTGTCATAGCCAAACTCCTCCAAAATTTCACGTGAGTATTTGCTCTGCTTAGTAGTAATGTGCTCTGTAGTTTGTACCACTTCCACACCGAGATAGTGAATCAGCAGGCCTTGGTCTTTGATTCTATACCCCTCGTCAATGTCCTTGAACAGTTTCACCTTCCGTTGCTCATCGTCGGTTGACACAAGGATGTCATCAACGTAGACTTAGCCCATCACGATCTTCTTGCCTTCAAATCGATAGTACAGACGGGAGTAACCACTGGTTCAACTCAGAGTTCCACTCGTGACCGGACTGGCTCAACCCATTTAATGCCTTCATTAGCACGTACATGTGGCCGTCAAGCTCGCATGAGCACCCTTCGATCAATGTCACGTACTGCCGAATGCTGAGACTTGCGTTCAGGTACACTGCGTTAATATCTCCCCCATAGAGTTTCAGGTTCAGCACTACCGCTAAGCCAACCATCAATCAATACGAGGACATTCGGGCAACAGGCGAGAAGGTATCAAGGAAGTCAATTCCGGGTCTTTGATAGTTGCAGAGAGCTACGAGTCTCGCTTTAAAGTGAATCACATGGCCTTGCCTTGGTGGCCAGACATCAGTCCATACATCCACGGAGTCATAATCGACTTTGCGTCTTTGGGTACTTCCTCCTATGCTATCTCTTCCAGCACTCTCCTCGCTCTTATCAAAGCCACTTCCTTCAGCTCAGCTTCACACCAAAACTTGCTGAACTTAGAGAGCATTGCCTCTCGGCAGTTCCGAGGAACCTTCACTTCATTGGCTCTGATAGGTCTCCCGTTACTGTGCAGTGCTCTACACTGCGTCACTCAAATAACTGGGGCGCCGACGCACACTATACTCGCGTAGGCCTGTGCGAGTACGCTTGGGCTCCTGCTGTTGTGCGCTCTGCTCGACTCGAATCTCTTCAGATTGTATCTCGTCACGTTGACGCTTCCCAATTAGTTGTCCATAAACACTCGCAACGGTGATTTCATCATCATCGTCTTCTTGGACTGCTTTTTCGGTAAGGTCTCCATCAGCATCGAGGCCATCACCGCTCACTGCAGATCCACACAAACAGCAGATTCATTGTCATCGTACACTGGCTTCATTAACTCGTTCTCACGATCCATTGACAAAGTGTCCGTATTTGACGATGCAGAAGGTTATTGTTGCAGTGACTGATCACTTTGAGCCTTTGCATCAGCATTATTCTCAGTCGGGGGTCGCTCTTGCTCAGCCCCCACCAAGACTTGGTTCTCTTGCTGTGCTTCCCCTTACTCAGCTTCTTCACTGCATCGTTCACTCTGGTTTACAACTAACTGGTCTCTCTGCGGTGTCGTCGGTTCACTTGGCAGTGCACGTGTAATACTGCCAACATCTGTTGCCCCACTTAGTTTATCAGTTCTGCCAGTCGTTGCGCACGCCTTGTCCCTCTCGAGATTCACGGTCACGTCGGCCATAGTCTCGGTTACCATCGAAGCAACACTGGTATCATCATTGGTCATCTCCATGGTCGATTCGAGCGAATCATGGTCTTCACTTTGTGCCACTCCACTTATCTTCCCAAAGTGCGAAGACTCTAGATCGAGCTCGTCCAATGATACACTGTGTCTGTCGCGGTACACCACGTCCTCGGTCACTTGCAGGTTTGACACATATTTTGCCGTGTGGTTCTCCGGGAAATAGATCTTGCAGCCTACTACATCCTCAGCGTAGCCGAGTACGAACCCCCAACTTGACGTTAGCATGGTGCTTCTTTCGTTCTGGCGTGACTAGGACGTATACATACGCGAACCGTTCTACCCCCTGAACGTATTCCTTGATATGCTGCTTAACCACTTCCCTCGACTTACTTGTTAGCATGTGCACTGTCACAAATCAAGAGTATCCGTCCATATGACAAGCACTGCTTCATATCGAGTGCCGTTCATCTTGCTCGGGATTAGTAGGTCAGCATATACGACTTGATTTGGCACCTTGGTACCACGGTCAAGTCCATGAGTTGCTCCAGGTACGTAGAATTCGTCGTTCAGGTAGCCAACCGCTTGGTGTTCATCAACGTCGGTCACTAACTGCACAGTTCCTACACCAGAAATACGTCTACCAACGCAGGAGTAACTCCATGTACACACTGAGACTGGTTCGAGTCAGGAGTAAACATGACGGATTTTCCATCACGCGGGTGTTAGCAGCGGTGTCAAAGTACCATCATCCGCCCCTCGTGTCCCTCTCCATCTCGTCATGATCTACTGTATCATGGGACGAGCCGTTTTGCGCTTCGGGGCTACTCACATTTTGTGCCTCCTTAGTGCCCCAGTCGTCCTGGCCCTCGTGCGCTTGCACCCCAGCGTCAATCAACATGGCGCCTAGCTCGCCTGTTACCACTCTTAGTTCGTCTCTCTCACGGGACAAACCTAAAGATCCAGTATCACGAGATGGTTCGTTATCACCTTGGAGAGTAGCCATGATAGTTCGTGGTCGCAGCTTCTGCTCGTTCGCATTAATTCCACCCGCGCTCTGAGTCTTCGTTCTTTGCGGGCACTCAGCTTTAAGATGTGTCGTGCTGTCGCAAAGTTTGCACTTTTCAATATGTTCTTATTTTTATGGGCCTTGGACTGCTACCCCTGTTTGTCGTCATACCCACCAGCCTTGGGTTTGTTTCCGACGCCACCAGTGCCTCCGTTCTTCTGACCGCCGCGTTGTGCACCTCCATTCTTGGATTGATATGTCCGTTGACGTGAGTCAGCAACGCGAATTAGCTCACGGACCGCTCGGGTGTGGCAAAGTTGTCCGCTCCATTGTAGCGAACTCCACTTCTCAGACTCTCGAACTCGCCCTGGTGCGGTAGGCTATTTAGCATTAAGTCCACCATGGCTACATGATCGAACTAGTAGATCAACGATAATAGTTCAGTCCGCAAGTTGAACATCTTACTCAAGTGCTTGTTGACATCTCCACCTTGGGCCAGCTTCAACAGTTCAAGTTCGTGCTGAATGCTCTCCGCCCTATGAGCCATGGTCGTTCTGTTCGCCCTGCTCTCATTGAGCACGCACAACGTTTGCCACATATCTGTCCCCCGTGGTCTTGTCGCGAAGTTGATAGAAGATATCCACTGGTAGCGACATTCCGATGAGCTGCATGATGGCCAACTGGTTGTCATCGAAGTCCTCTTCACACTCCGATGAAGTAAGCGTCAATCTTGTAATCTTGCCCTCCACCCATGTCTGTGAATTTCTTCTTCTTGAAGACTATCTCCATCGCCCAATTATACTGCTGCCACTCCTTTCCGTTCCAGTTCTTTGAAACTCTCTCACTAGTGTATTTCAGTGGCTCTGTCATCTTGGATCACTGCCGTGCAATCGAAGTCCGTGAGTGCTTTGGACTCAGTACCTTCTTCAGAGATGCACAGGTTCGTACGACCTCAGAGTCTTCACTAGAAAGAAAAAAGTAAGATTGAATAGTTAGCTCGGTTGTAGCTTAGCTTCAATGTTCACTCAAGCGGGTTGAACATGTACAGACCCGCGTCACCTAGTTTCACTATGTTCCGTATTGTCACTGCCCACAGAAGTGCCGGGTCCCATTGTCGTCACCTTGAACGTGGTCGTCCTTGACCGAAACGAATCTCAACTCCAACACAGCCAAATCGGCTAGATACTTAGGTTTAATATGGGCCCACTTAATTACGATACGGGGAAGGCAAATTTGAACTCACTATTTTCTTTGGGATAGCGCCATCCTCTGTCCCACGAAAAGTGCGCTGTTTACGTAGAAATAGCATTTCAACCAATCGTCGATGGTTTACGCAAACATCCTTGAAGTTTGAAAAGAAAGTACTTTTCTGGGAAAGTACTTTCTTTCCCGAAAAAAGCGCACACTCCTTTCCGTTCACGTTTGATTCTGTTTCACTATGGTGGACGGAAGTCGTGTGCGTTTTTTCGGAACGCGTTTTTGAAGTTTGCACTTTTTTCGTAATTTTCGTGCAATTTTTAGCCACTTCGGAATTTCCGGCGTACTAGCCTACACGATGAGCTTCATCTCGGACCGCTTCGACCTGGAGAAGCAGGTGACGTTCTACCTGTCGTACCACGACAACAAGATCAACCAGTACATCCATCTGGCCTGCATCTGGCCCATCTTCGTGTCGGGACTCCTGATCCTCGCGCACACGCAGCCGCTGGTCGAGACGCCAGACTTCCTGGCTTCGCTTCCCTACGGCGAGTTCGTGCTGCTCAACTACTCGGCCGTCATGGCCGGCATCTACATGCTCTGGTACATGGCTCTGGACATCTACGCCGGCACATTGGGAGCCGCCATCATCTCCGCCTGCTTCGTCTTTGCCAACTACTTCGTCGTCGAGGGTGCCAAGGCAATGGACGTGCACAGTATGCACGTGGCACTGGCCATCCACGCCACGGCCTGGATCCTGCAGTTCATTGGCCACGGCGTCTTCGAGCGTCGCAAACCGGCGCTCTTCGACAGTTTGGACCAGGCTCTGATCACAGCCCCAATGTTCGTACTGCTCGAGATCTTGTTCCCGCTTGGCTACCGCCCGGAACTCTACCAGCGTGTGATGAAGCAAGTCCGGATCAATGTTAAGAACTTCCAGGCTACGAAGACGCTCTAAGCCAACGAGGCTACAAGTCTTTAAAAAAGTGTACTGTTTTAAATCAAATATCTATGGGATGTCCTTTTCTTTAAGACGCGACGACGATCTCAGCCATCTCTGTTAAGCTTTTAGCAATGCCTTCAGCTCCACTGACGAGGCAGTTAAGCAGTAGGAGCTCCTCCATCGACACCTTCTCGTACCGACGTTCTTCCAGCAACCATTCCACATACGCAGTCTTCATCTGCGCAGCAATGTCGTTGCTGGAGAACTCCTCCACATTAAGGACGTCGTGCTCGCGACACATCGCAGGAGCTGATGACGCAGCCGACGAAGTTCTTTTGCCTTTATCGACGGACGAAGCTTGCGATGATCTCCGATAACTTTCACGCGAAGGCATCGCAGCTCGAGAATTATTGACCTTCGCTTCAAGCGCATCAGGGGTTTTAGACTGCGTATAGTCGCCAGATTCAACGACGCCCACCTTTGGGGCGTCGTTCTCGCTCTCATCGCCCGCTTCGTCCTCATCGATAGCTGCCAGCACATTCTCACGTCTCGCTACCAGCGCTGGGGCCTTCGGTTTGCGTCGCGTGTACACCTCAACCTCGAGCTTGAGGCCATTCTCCAGCGCCTCTACAAACTCTTCAAACGAGACCAGGCCGCTTTTGTCCTTGTCGACAACACGCATGAATTCCTCGACGTATTTGTGGATCTCGCCTTGTTTTACCGCCCCAGACTGGGCGAAGATGGTCTCCAACATGTCCGCGACCTCGTCCGCGTCGATCTCGCCGCTACAGTCCTTGTCTGCGAGCCGGAAGGCCTCTTTCATCTGCATAAAGATGGCCGTCTGGTCCGGCTCCGAGTACAAGAAGGCGTCGCTGAAGAGCATCTCCAGCGTCTTGAAGGAATCGGTCACTGCAGTCTGGAACTGGCCTGTTGCAAGCTGCCACTTTGCGTGTGTGCTCTTGCTGTCGACGGAGGGGATAGTAGCTGTAAGACTGTCCCGAATGTCGATACTGTTGAGCTGAACGCGGTTGTGCTCGACTCGGAAATTGAACCATCGCACCAGCTTGAACAGTAGCGTGTTGTTGTTGAGTAGTCGCCGCGAACTTTCAAGAACTTTTTCGTATTTCTGAGTCGAAAATGCCGGTCTCCACATGAGCGGCTCGGCTTGGGCCTCCGCCAGCAAAGACGCTTGTTCAGCGTGTTTAGCCGGGATCTTGACTTGTAGAATCTCACGGAGATGTTCCATCGTTTCTGCGTCCATAGAGCTGGACTTTGTCAAGTGGTGGCCGAAAAGAACCTCAAAAGCTTCGAGTTGCAACTTGAGCGTCTTTTGGATATTCCGTCGCAGCAAGTACATGGCGCTCTTGGGGTAAATCATTAGCTCGACGATAATGAACAGCACGATGCCTACCGACGTCTGTGCGAGGCTGGAGTACGAACTGATCGCGATGGATGAGGCGTTATCCGATGCATTCGAATAGCACAAGTCCGACTGGCGCATTAAAATGCCCGTCGACACGAACGCCGACACTAACCCAGCGTACGAGCTGTACCCACCCGCGTAGCAGACGTACATGGAGATACAAAGCCAGACGAATAGCACGATATTCGACAGCACCACGTTGAGGTGCCGTGGGTCGCAAATCTGTGCAATGAAGTACTGGAAAACCGAGGGAACGACGCTACCAGCCACGACGCCGCCAACGCGGTTCACGGTCGCTCTAAACGATCCTCCAAGGTAGTTGCCTAGCACATAAGCCACCGTGCTAGGAACGGTCGCGTTGAAGCCGTAGACGTACACCGACAAGAAGATACCGATAATAATCGCCACAGAACCTCTGAAGGCACTCAACATCGCGTGTCCGTCGGTGTAGTTGTCCACCTTGAAGAAATTCCTGACCGATGTTACGAGGAATGAACGGATTCTATGGGCGTCCGTGTAGATTTTCTTGTTGTGAATTTCTTGGAAGCCGATCATAGTGCTGCAGAACGAGTTGAGCGAAAAGAGGAAAATGTTCAGTGGCACATTGCCCTCCATTTCCTCAAGTGTAACCGGGTATGAGCGCAGTGTTCGATTCTGCGTCGAACGGTAGCGATGGAGGGTGGTCTCCATTTGTGCCTCGAGTCGAGGAATCGCCACGAGCTCCACCTCTGTAAAAGCACATAAAATTGTTAGATAAAACAATTATTGGGAATACTTGATGAAGATCACTGTACCACGTGAGGCCGACTGTACTTCGCAAGCAATTTCGTGAAGGAGATCACCTGAGCGCGTCTGAATAACGTAGATCTCGCGCTGTAACACCTTCATGTACGTGAAGTGGAGGTGGTCATATTTCTCGAGCTGCATAGCGTTGCTAAGCGTGCGTAAGTCGGAAATCAACGACCCCACAAGTTTCACGTAATTGAACATGATCGGGCGGTGGAATCCAAGCACATAGTGGAAACCAAATGACTGCTCCCACCACGCATTTTCCAGCAGAGCTTCCATGCGGCGATGGCGGGCAGCCGCAGCATCAAATTTGCGCTGAAGCTTCAGTTTAAGGAAATTCATGTGATCCATGTTCTTGTTCTTGAAGCAGTACGAGTCGATGATGATATTCAGCAGATCAAGAATATCTTCGGCTGCAAGTTTAGAGTCCTTGCGCAGTCGTTTAATCGCGCTACATATAGCAAGAAAAGATGTCAATATTCTGCTCACGCAGCAACAAAAATAAAACATTTTACGACACTTACAAGATCGGGTATGGTACGAACATGATGGCCAGCGAAACGAGCGAGCCGACAATTCCTATAAGGAAATAAACTTCCAGGTTGTGTAGAATGTTGGCTGTACGGAAGCTCGGATCATCAGACGTTTTGAGTCCCGATCCACCGATTGGGTCCGCCGGGTTGATTATTGTGAGAACTGCAAGAAACAATACGTCAGTAAAAAAAAAAAATCATCGGAATTGCTGGTTGACTTACTGAAGAACAGGTTGTTAGCCACAGCAAACTTCTTGGTTGTCGCAGCAAAGGGACATACCAAAACTACCACCGTGAAAATAATCATCCAGGGCAATGTCGTGTAGAAATCGTGTAGGTTCACCCAGTAGGTGCTGGAGGAGAATGCCTGGTCGATCTCGATGTAGCCATCGTACGGATCCTCTGCGTTTGAATCTTGTGTATGCACATTCATACAAGCGAAAAGCACGATGCTGTACACGAGTGCCATACCCACACCGAGAAAAGCTTGCCAAACAATCATGAGCGTGCTACCTATCGTCTTGCCCGTAGTGAAGATAACGGCAATCGCACAATAGCTTAAACCACCCAGATAGTACCACGAAGGGAACAGCACCCACTTCTTTCCGTCAGTATCAGAGGGATCGTAATCCGATACACGAGTCTGAATGGAGGATGCAATTAGGACCCCAACAGCCACTCGCAACGACAATTGCGCATTGAATCGGAACTCCCCTGCGTAATAGTAAAACACAAGTATCGATTAGCACACGCACTATGTCTAAGGCATTGCAAAAAAAACCACTTACGTGAAAATCGTTGCTGCTTCAATGCGCTTTTACGGTTACTGTCGAAGTCGATGCGCAGTTTTGCAGCTTTATCAGCAAAGTCGTCGCTGCCCACGCTACCAGCAGTTCCTTTGCGCTGAGATCGACGCACGATTGAGTTCGACTCACGATGACTTGCGCTTTCACTGTCTGACGCATCTCCAGTGTGCAACGGCTCAGTCAAGTCCCTAGAGATGATACGTTAGCAAGGATTCATTCTTCTACAGTGTTAATAAACAGCGTAGTATACCCGTTTGGTGTGTGGCGCGTACGTCGACCAACCATTTCGATCGACTTCTAGTTGAGCACACCTCACTCCGTTGCCGCCCTGTTGCCCCGTTAGTAAGTCTTGAACTAAAACCACGCCCGTTGTGCGGCCTCAAGGCAGGTTGCTAGTCTGGTCGTTTCGTTTCATATTCGTCTGAGGGTTTCGCAGGCACCGGGTCTCAGGAAACGATAACACAACGAGTCACACACTCATACGGAATAGAGCTAGTGCCTTTCATCCGCTTGAAGCTAGCCCGAGGATCCGTTGACCAACTGCGGTGTTCAGCTTTTGAACTGGTTTAGCTAAGCTTGCACATATACCCAAGCAATATTTCGCGGCACGAATGGTCGCAACGGCCACTGAACAAATATCGATAACATGACAAGATCAGAGGTTCTCGACTGCCGACAGCGTTGCGGAACTTATCGCTCAAAATACATTTACCGTTAGAACTCTTGTGCCGGTGCCGCAGCGTAGGGCGTTGCGGCGCAAGCAGCAATAACTATCTCCAGAAATCGCTTCAAAATGAAAACCTTGTATAAATAATACTTGCTACACCAACCACACCTGATATTGGTGTAGGAATTGTGGGGTACGAACACTTCCAGCAATAATGGCGGGTGATGATGATAACGACGCCGTCTACGCGTCCATCTTGGCGCGCGTGGAGCAGTCAGAGCTGCACAACAAGCTGTGTAAGGTGGTGCGAAAGGAGTACAAATCCATCAACCGCCAAGTGCGTCACGCGTCGTCGTTATTGACAGTGCTGCGGCAGCTGCAGGCGGTGTCAGAGCATTTGAGACCAAGTGGCGACTGGCTACCCAAGACGCTGCAGACGCAGCTCAAGAATATCGAGGAACTGCAGCACAGATTGGATACCGCGATGAACGATTTAGAGATGGACGCTAAAGGCAGGAGGAGGAAGAAGAAAAGAAAGCGGCCACTTGACAAGAAGGAGATACGGGCATCATCTCTCGAGGAAGAGGAGAAGGAGGTTGCCGTGAACGGGTCGTTACAAAGCGATGGAGATGGAGAAGATGGCAATGAGTTGGACATCTTGGAAAGGGACAAGGTGAACGTGCAGGAACAGGAGGAGGAGTCTGACGTCGAGTGTTTGCGGGTGGTAGCTCCTGTTGAGAGAAGGACACGCGTGGAGAATGAGGATAGTGCCAAATTTCAAGCAAAGACAGTCAATGAGGAGGTTGTTGAGAGTGGGGAGGCAGTAGAGCTACGAGTTGAAAAGCCAATACAGGAGCAACACCAGGAGGATGACGATTCTGACGTGGAAATTATTGAGGTGGCTGTTGACCAGAGGAGGGTGGGAGCAGAGGAAGGTGCGGTAGGGGATAACGCGAAGGAGGAAAGTGGTGACAGAAATGCAGAAATACTGAGTGAAAGTGACGTGCTGCCGTGCGGTTTGGTGAGGATAACTGGTGACGCAGCAATGTGTATCAAAGAGGAACCGATGACGTTACCTGACAATCATGGCCGAGAAAGAAACACTCAGGTTAATGCCATGTACGAAACACAAGACATGGTTGAATCTCCAATCGAGTTAGAAGTGTTAGAGTCGTCAGACTCGGAGCAATCGGCGGTGGAGATTTCTGATTCAGAAGAGTTGGCGATAGAGCTGGACGTACCGGACTCCGATTCTGAGGATGATTTCTCCCGCTGCCTGCAATTGGTGGCAAAGCTGCAAAACTCTAGTACTGCGGACCAGTTAGTCAAGTTTCCAGTTATTGTGGAACAATTACGATCCTATTTGCTTGACCATAAGAACCTGACCGTAACCGAGCTGGATGGATATTTATTCGCGCACAAGCGCATTACGGACGAGGAAGCCGATGAAGTTGGACGTGCGATCGAGACTATCATCTGCGTGGGCATGACATTACCACGAAGACCAAAGATCAAGCAGGCGCTTTCTGGCTTACGTGCGCTCGTTGAACAGCTTGAGTGCACGCTGGGTGAGCTTCCCGTATTTCTGCGTCCGTAAGTGTTGCACTAGCAATGATATTGGGGCTCCGTTGTGGTGGTTGCTGATTGTTTTGCTTATTTGTTTTATACAGTGTCGTAGAGAAATTCTCAAGCTACAACATCGACAGCACGAACCGCGACGCCCTTCTTTAAATTTAACATGTTCTCAATTTCCAGATTAGCGAGTCATCGTGTATCGGTCCTCCGTTTTTCTTTCCCTCGTGGTGTCTGTCCTAACCTGCCCAGTTTCCGTGTATCAAATCTACAGCTCTTCCTCTCCCGGTTCGGATATTCCTGCCGGTTGCTGGAGAGGCGGCGGCGAAGGTGGGGCACCACGTCTTGTACTTCGATCGGCCTCGCTTCCAATACCCCATGAAGTCTCGAATTTTTCGCGGTACAGATCAGCAGGAATGTGGTTAAATAGATGTCATGGCACAGTGCATCCATGATACCCCCACTCAAGGGCGGCGTCAGCTCCATGCAAAGTGCTATCAAGAAAAAAGTGACGTTAAAACAGGCGACTTTCAATTCCGTTTTGTTGTTTTTACTTATGCTTGTGGTGCTTCTAAGATCTATGATACGTAATGCTGGCTGCACACGGTGCACGAGTTCTCGGCCTCAAGTGGACTTGTGTACGACCACGCGGATGTTTTTGCCGTTAAACGGGTAGCCGTCCATCCGCAGCGCGAGCGTCATGCCCTCCAACGCGGCAAAGCGCACAATTGCGACTCCTACAGTGCTACCATCAGCCATCGTGGGCATCTGCACCGACACGACCGCGCCAGCGATTCCAAAGTACGACGCCACATCCGCTTCCTTGGTGGTGCCCCACGGCAGATCCGACACAAACACCTCGTACGCCGCGTCGCTACCGGCAGCTTCAGCTGCTGCAACAGCAGCGGCAGCGCGCTCCACTTTGACCAAGAAGTCTGGTTGGGGCGCAGACTCCACCCGTTGCCTCTTCATTCTAGGCTCTTCCGCTGCATCAACAATATTATTCGACTCGGCTGGCACCCCGTTCTGCGGAGCATATGCTGCTCGCTTCTTGGCCAGCAGTTCACTCGACGATCTACAACACCAATAACCATCAGCCACTTGACCAATCAATATCCCCCTCAAAAGCCCTCACTTACTTAATATACTCGTCGATATCATCGTGCACATCCGCTAATTGCTTGAGCACCTTGTTCATTTTATCCAGCGTCGTCTGGGTCGTCAGCGGACTCAGCAGCACAGCCGAGATCAAGTGGTCCAGCACCAGCACCAGTTCGTTGCGCAGTGCCTTGTCCGGCCCTGCAAAGTCGTCGTCTCCGATGATGCTGGCAATGGTCTCTACATCTGCAAAGTTCTTATCGATCCACGCGTCGTTGGATCTTACCAAGTAGTTTGGTGACGCGCTCGCGACTCTGCTGCTCGCTCTGCTTCTGCTGGTCATCGGGACTGGCCTCAGGCGCTTCAGCCTGCAACTTGCGCTGCTCCTCGACGAAACCTTTGAGATCAGAGCTGAATTTAGCGTACTTGCGCTTGATCTCGGCGCATGTGGCCGCGTTCTCGCGGCTCATCGGCACATCCAGCTTGGCTACAGCCTCTTGGACCTTCAGGGCCTGCTCCACGCTCTCCAGACACGTTTTCATGCGCGTCTGCAGGTTGCGCAGCTCGTCCTCGATGGCCGAAGAGCAGTACGAGCGCAGGGCATCACCACCAACGCGCGCCAGGATGCGCTCGAACCCACTCATTGCCAAGAGCTACTGCTGCTTTGACTGGTGGAACTGCTGGCGACAACTGTACCGATGAAGTGGTACAATTATGTAACGATGGTGTTGATTACGGTTAAGTGATGAATTCGGGGTTAACTCATTACGAGAAGTTGCCGTGGTTGCAGCTTGTTCGTCTGCAAGGATAGGGGTGTCGTCACGATGGTAGACATGGTTTCGGAATAGACTATGATACGAGATGGCGTATTGCTACATACCATATATTGTACATGTATTGATCCAGATTGCTGCAACTTACCAGCATTAATTATAATTGCGTAGGACGGGGGCACGCCGTCTACATTAGCGCGACTGGGCAGTCGCATAAGACTGCTACCACTGGGAAAGGCTGGGATGTGAACGATCCATGATCATCTTGGTGAGGTCGACAGAGGTGATCGGGTAGGAACGGACATGCCGGCGTTGGACGATTCTGAGGGAAGTCTCACCCCAGTGTCCAAAAGAACCACGGTACAACAAACAACGAAGGCGCGAGCATGGAGTCGACCAGACTGTTTGCAGCCGGATGGCAGCCCCACATTGGCGGGTTCCGACCCCTTCCATCTGCATGGTCGCCAGTCGGACGCACTTTTACCCTCAACTCTTTGGGTCTGGCCGCTCTCTTGTCTCTAGAGCCAAAACCACTGTCTCTCCTCTCCTTCATTATGCCCCATCGAAATTCCAGACAGACAGTAGGGAGGACGGCGGACAGGGCATTCCACATTAGCAATGGTGGCGCCGTTGTGCTGGGTCCGACGCTTTACAGTCGTGGGGTTCCTGGTCGCTCTCAATGGCCGTGTGGACGCCACATGCGCCGGTGGCTCGACGACTCTTTCGACCGAGGACTGTTCGGGCTGCGAAGACTACGATTTGTGCCTGGGTTACACGTCCGCTTCGAGCTGCTCAGGTTCCGGCTGTGAGACAGAGGGAGACTGCACGTACAAGTGCTTGAGTGCGGATAAAAGCTCCGAGAAATTGGTCGTGTTGGTGGAGTTCGGCACGTACAAAAGCGACGAGGAACTCGCAGCAGGCGGATACACCGAGTCCGACTTGGCAGGGTACCCGGATGAGACGAGTGACTGGCCCTCCGTCTCGAATGATGATGTCACAGCTCTAGGAAGGATAAGTGTGTCCTCTGCAGTCACCACTTTGTACGTCGAGTGTCTTGTTGGTAAAAGTGCCGATAGGTTTTTTTTACTGTTTTTTTTTAAAATATAGTATCGCGTCGGGAGGAATTGCAGCGGTGGAGTATCCCAAAGGCAAGGTCTCCAATATTATTTTATCTTCAAATGTGATTTCGTCCGCAACGTCGGTGACCTCGGTGGGGCTGATGAATCTCGCTCTGAAGAACCAGATCGACACGTTGTCGGCTTTTGTTCCGACGTCGTTAGCGTCTCTAGACCTCAGCAATACGCTCCTCTCGACTTTCCCAGCGAAGCTGAGCACTCTGCAAGTATTGAAGGAACTGTACGTGGTTGATGTTGCGCTATCGGTTGCTGTCGGGGCTACTGCTAACGATTCTCCTTGGACGCGTAGGGTTTTGGACAACAACTACGTCACAACGGTGGACTCCACCAACGGGATTGACTCCATCACAACACTGTACGTGCCAATGAGCTTATATAAACCTGTATCAGGTCTTTCTAACCCCACCTTTATTGTATTGCAGGAGCATGCAGAACAACGATCTTGCCAATTTCTCGGCGGTTTTCTCAAAGGTGGAGAATTTGTAAGTACTACTTCAAGTATCCAACACGTGGCTTGAGCAAGTAAACATTTTTTTAGACCTGACAAGCTAAGCTTATTTACTGTTGCCACCTCATTTTGCAGGTACCTCGGTGGCAACAACTTGACGAGTATTCCCAGTGCTATCTACAGCTATTCCAGCCTGAAGACACTGTACGTTTGCGTGGCTCTCCTAACTGTCTTTTAACCTAACACTCTTCCGTGCCACCAGAAACTTGACTGGAAATCCACTGGCATCCCGAGATTTCACCAGTGACCAAGTGAACTTCTTGAACAGTCTGGAGACACTGGGTCTATCTGCCTCAGACTTCAGCACTGATTCAGATTGCTCACGGGAGGGATCTATCTTCGATGTGGCTGTGTGTATTACCGATGGTGGATCGTTGACAGCGAGTGCTACACCCAGTGGAGCTACCGTCGCGCCAAGCTCAGCTGCCTCTGATGGATCAGATACAACCACGACTACCAAATCGTCATCGTCTTCATCTTCGATGAGCTGGATCGTGGGAATCGTCTGTGGAGCTTTCGTTATACTGTTCGCTGCGTTCATTTTCGTCCTACACCGACGCAAAGAACACAAGAAAGTGGATGTTTCGATCGCGAGTGACACGGTCGGGTACAGCGATCATTACTCCTCTACTGACAATTGGCATCAGTTGCTACAATCTCGTGGTCGCAGCTCTTCCTTTGATGATATTCCGATGGTGAGGCCCTCCAGTGAGGTTTCTATGGGGATCCCGACTTTGACGAATGAACAGAACGAGAACGAAAGCACAGAAGTGGCTGTGGTTGGCGCTACTGCTGTCTCGAGTATCCCTTCCTTTGTCTCGACTGAGGAGGCCGGTTCAAAGGGAAAACCGCAGAGATTTATGTCGATCTGGAACGATCTGGAACTGCTTTCGCTACAGCTACGTGCATCAGCGATTAAGGATCTCAAACCACTTGGTAGTGGAGCGTGTGCTACCGTTTGGTTGGTGCGCTACAGGAATCTTCAACTGCTAGCTTCCAAGCGTCTTCGACCTGAAAGACGGACGAAGAAACACACTGCAGCTTTCGTGGAGGAGATTAAACTTATCGCTAACTTCGACCACCCGAATCTGGTGAGGCTTATCGGAGCAGCTTGGACAGTTGAAACAGATCTGCAGATGCTGCTCGAGTACATGGAAGGAGGCGATCTTCGACGATACTTAGCAGATCCAAACACTCCAAGTGGCTGGACGACTACAAAGTTTAATATCGCCATTGATGTCATTGAGGCGCTCGTTTACTTACACTCGTTCCAGCCCCCGCTGGTCCACCGCGATCTCAAGTCAAAGAACGTGCTGCTTTCGTCTGACATGGAAGCCAAGTTGAGCGATTTTGGTACGTCGCGATTCAGGTCATCCGACAAGACCATGACAGGCGGCGTTGGCACAGGTCGGTGGCTGGCTCCTGAGGTGATTCGTGGCGACTCCGACTACGGTCCAGCTGCCGACATTTACAGCTTCGGTACACTACTCACTGAATTGGACACGAACCAGATCCCGTACGATAACGTTCGTGCTTCAAACGGCAAGATCATGTCGGACTTGACGATTCTGCACCGAGTAGCGTCAGGAAAGCTGCACCCCAAAGTTCGATCGACATGTGGAAAGGCCTTGAAGGACCTGGTGGAGCGATGTCTCCTTGAGGACCCGGACGAACGACCGACTGCGCCGGCGATTGCGTATGAGCTTCGCGTGATTCAGCAAGAAATGGCAGGTGCTCATTAGATGACAAGTATAGGAAGAACTATGAAGAGAAGTGATGTGAATTAGTTAGTGGTGTAGTTGATGTGGGTGTTTTGATTAGCGTGCAGGAAAAAAATGGTTTGAGAATAAATCGTTTGCGTCTCTCGCTCACTTAGATTTACTTCAACTAAATTCGAGTTTTATAAAAGCAGATGTATTAATACACAAGTAGCTGGCACGACTAAACAGTGCCAATCTTAACATAGTCGTGCTTCGCCCGAAGAAGCTCTGAAATTTAGCAAAAGCTGCTCCAAATGTTTTAGAGTGTAGGACTAGCCTGTACCAACGCATCTCCTGCGCCTGCTTCGCAGCCGCAGCATCTGCACGTTTGAAGCTGTTGATATAGCAGTAGTTTCACGAACTTAAAAGCACAATTTGTTTTAGGCTATATTTTCTGTCATGCATCTTGGATTGGATTCGATTTCGCTGAGTGAAAATATATGGATTATCAATCTGATCAACTTCCTTGTTACAGTCAGTTTGATCTTTTCTTTTCCACACTTGATAATTGCTGCCACAACAGCAATTACCATTTGGGGTGCCTAAATAAAACGGTTTGAGCAGTTTTTTCCGGTAATCTATTTTAAATTACAAATCGGTTTAAAATGGTTGCTGAAACGCGACCTTCGGGTAGAGTGAAGCTCAGTCATATGTTTAACCACGTTGCTAGTTAAAAGTCGCATTAGAATTGTTTGATGAGACCAAAAAATGGTCTCACCAAATAATTCATCGTGATTAAACTTTAATGCGCGACCTTTGGTTAGGATTTTGGAAGGCACCCATTAGATCTTGTGAATTCTTCGCGCAACATTTAATAGTATAATGCACGCAGTTAACCGGGAGGGCGACGACACAGGTAACATTAGTTTAGTTTATAAACCTAGCACAGGTATCAATATCTAAAGTAGTCACTGTACTATTTTCCTGGACATTTGTATGACCCCTCTTTAATTTTGTGCGGATATTCCAATATGAAATCCTTTCACGGAAAATGAAACACCCACTCTGATCCCCCCGTGGCTCTGCAAATAAATTTCAGAGAACACAATTCGGCGTTTTGAGGCCAACTCTTCACCCGATCGAACTAATTCACCGATACACTAGAGGTGCGGGCAATTTCTTGATGCAGTCATCGAAATTTACATGTAGTAAAACATTTAACTGAAGAGAAGCATGTAAGTGTGATCTTTGTTTCGCTCTCACCTCAAATTCACTACTTGTTTTGCATCGACTGGACGCTAATACCGGCATCCTCCGTTCTTTACTGACGCTCGCTTATTACTGTCAACCGATTATAGCCAATCAAACCACTTTATCGGGATCCTCCACTTGTTAGTGACAACCTCCTACGGGATCAGCTTAAACGAAGGAAGGCTGGAGTTTAGTTCAAGCTAGTACCGCCAGACAGAGCGCTTATAGCGAGCTGGGTTGAACATGCATGGGCGGAGTTAAACGAGAAGACAGTCAAGGCAGGATACAAGAGAGCAAGGCTCGCAGTACACGAAGTAGAGGTTGTAGCAAGCAATATGGTCGCTCAATTAGCTAGTCTTAGTCTGGTAGATGGTAGAATTGGAGCTGTTGCCGACGAGCACGATACCATTGAAAGCAGTTCGCTCTGCGATGAACTGCTCGAGTAATCAATGCACATCTCATGATTCACGATGCGCAGCAGACATCACCATTTTTGCTTAATCATTGTAGCCAAACATGACTGGCAGTAATGAGCGGAGGATGCCGGTAGACCTCGCGGATGGAGTGGAGACGTACAGAGACGAGGTCGGCGCAAAACCAGTGCATGTACTGAATTAACCGAGAGGAGGAGAGAAATGCTCATCACTTTGGAAGTGCAACGTGAATGCATGAGTTGCATCAAGCGCGGCTTCAATAGCATTAAAGTTGAGGAGAGTGTGCGACGTTTTCTGCAACGGCTGCCCCAGGAGAAGATTTCAATATTCACTGCGATGCGTTGGGCAAAATTGGCGTGGGATAATCTGAAGCCCGAGTCTATTAGGAACTCCTGGTCGCATTCTGGTATCGTGGAGAGACCAAGCTCGAAAATGGCGATGCGCCGAATCCTCAGCTATTAAATGTCTAATTGCAGTACATTGTCGCCTCACTCAAACCCTGTGCAAAACTTTTACACTCGCAGTCTTTATTGGTCCCACCTTTCCCGATTTGCCGGGAATACTGTACCCACTATCCGGAGCGGGAAAAAGTAAGGAGCGCCCGTGCAAAAACCAAACTCAAATGTACAGTACTGTTGGGAGAGAGATAGGACACAATCATGGATCGTACAGCCGTATCACTCAATGTATCTCGCGCGAGTTAATGTGAATCGTGCCTTAACTCAGTTTAACTCGCGTGCTCAGCGGTCGTAACACGGGACATCCTCCCAACACACACGACTGCTGAAGTCTCATGACCAGCCCCGTGAAGTCATAGTTTCTGGGAGCCAGCATTAGCCTGTTGAGGTTGTATTTATATCTTACTGTTGGTTTGACCCAAACACGAAATTGCCCCCTATTACGATGCATGCATCAAATAATATAATATAAGATACACGGTATTATTTCTTGGCCACGTATCCATTCGCACACTTAAGAGAAATGTTAATTTTAAGCGGCCATTACAGCCCGACTACGAGGATGCCGTCTGTTAAAACGTTTCCCCAAAACGCGTCAACTAGGCAGTACTACTACACCTTTGCCGAAGAAAAGTGAGACATCAAGCAAAGCAAATATATATATTACCCGTCTATAACCGCCAAAATAGTTTTGGGTTAGATTTCATTCTGATAGTTTGGGTTGTTCCTAAGCAAGCGAGATTAGCTCCGAAGCAAGTGATATTGGTGCAGGCTGTATGAGCTTTACATTTTAGCCTATGTCCCATACTGCATGTCCTCCATCTTCAGTGCATCCGCCACAGCTCGTTGGCAATGCAGCGCCATTGACACGACCAGATGGCGATGCATGCAACCGATCGACGCATTAGCAGCGTCCTCCGGCAGCGACATCCTTGCCTCAGTCATAGTGGGAACGCGCCCTGGTTGAACATGCACTGTCGGTGATCCGATATATACGTTTTCACCTTGGACTTGAACACACTGAAGCAGCCTAAGCATGAACATTAAAAAAATGTTAGATACACGTATATCGTACAAGTAAGTATGCCCCTCAGCTGACTGGTCTCTCTTGCTCCGGAGCAAATATCACTTGCTTTGTGAGTCCTAAACTAATCTGTCCTGGTTATGCCTAATTTAGGCACAGTCTCGCTGTGCTGTGCTTGATGTCTCACTTTGCTTCGGCAAAGGTGTACTACTACTACTGCCTCCACAACGTTATATGTGTATTCATGTAGAGTACTGTTGCGGGAGGACACAATCATGGATCGTACAGCCGTACAACTCAATTTATCTCGCGCGAGTTAATGTGAATTGTGCCTTAGCTCAGTTTAACTCGTGTGACTCAATTTAATTCGCGCGAGCCCTGGTGGAGCGTGACGCTCCGCCAGGGATGCGTAAAACAAATAGTAGCAAAAATAAACCAACCGCATTGTCATCATTGATGACAATGCGGTTGGTTTATAGAGGTTAAATCGACTCAATCGGATTGATCGGCTGTCCTCGTCTGACCAATCCGTGCCAGTCCGATTGTATACCGACTGGTTTCGATCGAGTCGGATTAGATAGCAGGTACTTGAAGTAGCTTTTGCAGGACATTCTTAAAGAACGAGCGAGCGCGAAGCCGCGCAGCCCGCACATAAAAATTTGTGTATCAGTACTTGAGGCTATTTTAGCGTTTTCTAGAATTTAATACTTTTCAAGTCATTTTTGTCAGAACTGTCTCATGAGTGTACTGTGATAAGTGATCTGTTATAGCCAATCAGAAGTCCGGAAAAGCGTAACATTTTATGGTTTAGGATGTCGAATAGCCAATCAACGTCCATGAACGTTTAGATCTACCTCGTTGCATAGATGTGCGATTCTACGTCTCTATTAATACTAGTATTCCACAGCGGATGTTTAGCCAATCATGTATATCCATCTCAGAAGGAGATGCCATTCAGCAACCACGAATTTCGGTCTCCATTAGGCACCTCGCGACGTGCGTAATGGGAGAGCAAAACTTCATTCTACAAGAATGGCTATTTTGACCAATAAGGTGATGTCATTGTGTGTAGAATGATTCTACAACAGCTCCTTGAGAACCACTAGCGACTGAATCGAACAGTCGATATACATTTACACGGGTAAAACCCCACGAAACGTAGATAATACCCAATCGGTGACAGAAGGCTATTAAAACGTACAGAAGAATAACAATGTTTTATTGGATGAAAAATAGATACGATAATGACCAATATAAACTGTTCTTTCAACCCACCCTCCGCTATTGATTGGGGCAAAGCCCCCCTATAACAAGATATAACACTTCTTACTCTGTTTAAGTACAACAAATACCCTTTTTACAGCTTTTTACGGTATTAGAAAACGGGTTAGGGCTTACTTTTAATAATAGCACACCAGGGAATCATTTTGGCAAAAAAACTTCACTTTAAGAACAGGGAAGATCCGATGTGTGAGGGGAAAACAGAAAAGCGTGAAAGTCCCCTCGAGCGAAAGCGTTAATAGTCACTACACAGAGGAATCATTTTTATCGAAGGTGTGAGGGGTCACTTTGTATCCGCCAGTGTGGGATTACGTGATTCAAGGATATTTTAGTTCAGATTTGCGGATGGAACACTAGTGGGCCGACTGGGCGCTCTGGCGTCTCAGACTCTGATTAGACCGACCAGTCAATCTGATTTAGCCCCATTTGGCGACAAATTCGGATTCCTGACGGGCCGACCTTGGTAGCATTACTAAGTGACGGAAGACGTATGAAGCTGTGCTCGCTACTCCTATGGTTGTGCTAGCGGCGAGGAAGGAACATTTGCAAGGTCTGGGGCGTCTGCTGTACAAGTGGCCGAACGCTTAGCATGCGTACTGGTGCGTCTTCTTACCCGACTCCGTTTCGTTAGCTTGGCATACGACGGTGAAGTATTGGTACGGTTCTGGAGTGGAGCTCAAATGGACTGGGAGTCGTGCGTGGTTCGTGGTGCGTGTCTGTTGGACTGTGGTGACTCTGGTGATTTACGCTACGTTCTACGGAGTGCTGTTCGTGTACGAAATCATCGAGGGTGCGTGCTTAGGATGGCCTGGTGTGGTCATCCTGACCTTGACAATGTACTACCAGTTCGTGGATGATGGGGACGTCATGGAAGTTGGTGGCGTCGCTCTCGATCGTGGTGATGTGATTCCCGACGCCGGTGTGCTGGTGTTAGGCGTGGCAAGCCATGTGTGGCGTTGGTACGAGTACACCTCAGGAGGACGGCAGCCTATGACGGTGGCTCAAGATTGTTATGCGGATTGGATCCGAGATATGGAGGAACGAGAGCAACCAGACTGACTTAGTGAAGCGTTCTGGCGTGCTGATGGAGGTACCTCCGACACTTCCGTCAACAAATGCGTACGCTGAGTGGCATTCAAGCCGAGCGGCGTGCGTTGCGGGCCAAGATGCAGGCTTCAGAGGATGACGAAGCGGCTCGACGAGGGCGTCGTGGTTCAGTCAGGGAGGATGTCCCGAGTGAGAACGGTGACAACCGTCTCGGGTACGGTTCCCGTTCCCCCTCTGGAGTGATCTGCGACCCAACACTTGAAGTCAGACGGCAAGAGGATGCGCGAGCGACCCGTCGTTCCGTTCTTTTTTGCTGTGAAGTAGCTGGAACTGACGTGGGAGCAGTGGAGCGTCTGAAGGCGGTGTTCGGAGCTGCAATACTAGACTAGGGACCGCGCAGGAATTACGCGTTGGAGGTCGATTGAAAGCAGATCGACGAACCGATATCCGTACTGACGAGGACCCACTGAACGGCCTGGAGTGCACGCTAAAGTCGAGAGCGTGAAGTGTGAACGGTTTAAGTCTGAAGAAGTGATCGAGAGATGGTGTTTGGAAATGAGCATGGAGATGATGGAGACGAGAGGAACTTCGGTCGCGGTGAAGAGCGCGATGACGGAGAACAGCCTGTGTCTGTACCGGCTGCTGTGGAACGGTTGGAGCGGGGCGTGAGAGTTTCGCGCGACCCACTAAGTGTTGTGGAGCAGACTCCTGTGAGTGACGAGGGAGCTGCGGAGTCGGATGTGTGGCGTGAGTTGTTCGCCGACGAGTCCTAGGAAACTGAAGAAGAGGAGAAGGGCCGATCTACGGCCGGAGTCACGGTTAAGACCGAAGTCAAAGAGGAGCCCGAGGTGAAACGGGAAGTCGTGACGGGTGTTTCGACGCGCAGTGAGAACCTCCACGCGACGGATGGGTACGACAGCGAGTACTATGATGCTCAAGAAGCCTACGAATCGGCGTACGAGGTCAAGTATGAGGAGGATGATGTGGGCACGAGTGAGCGCAGTCCGAGCGGGTTCATTTCACGGTACACTGGGCCGGAAGTCCGTCGGTCCGACCGTCCCGCGTTTGGATTGAGTTGGAGCGCTCAGCGTGAGGAAGGTGGATTTGGTGCGTTCCGTAGTGGACAGAGCCCGAGAACGGTCTCCAAGGCAGCTATGTCACTGAAGCCTGTCAGGCGCTCTCGTCCAAGCAGCGTGCGTTTTGCGGCTGCTACGGGTGCAGCGTCGACTGCACCGTGTCGTCCAGCGCTGAAGGCGAGTCTGAAGATCGCGAGTGGTGGTTGTGCAATGACTAAGGGTGGTAGCTCGATGTCGAGACGGGCGACTGCTGCTCCTGTGGGAAGTCGCCAGAGTGCGGCATCTCCGCGCCGAGTCGTGAAGACGGCTGATCCGTTTCAGTTGTCCCAACTGGTGTCCAATGTTGTGAAGGTGTTTCCGATGTTCTACTCGGACTCGGCTACGGTGGAGAAGGCACGCGGCTATTGGGAGATGTTCGCAGCGCATACAGAAGGACTACTCGGTCGGTCACGATTGCTCGTGTTCCACCAAAAGCTCAAAGGCCGTGAGGCTGAGCGTTGGTGGGGCAATTCCAGTATTCGGACTTTCGCTACTTTGACGGTACGGATCCACAACCACTTCCTGACCAGGACGGCCGATGAATTGTGGGAGCTCCTAGAGACGGCGAAGCGTGAACGGGGTGCCACCGTGGAGGAATGGGACGACAGCGTCTCGTTCTTGTGCGAATCGCTCGACTATCCCAACCCGCAGATGCGCTATCAATTGCTCCGTCGAGGCCTAAGGAACAAGCGTATGTTGGCGACTCTCGATGCCAGTCCTGCTTCGGACACTCCTGAAGCGTGCGAGTGGCTGATGATCAAGGACATGCACCGATCCACTGAGGAAAACGACGAATTCTCTGACGAAGAACCGTTCAAGAGGAAGAAGGACGCTCCTGTATTGGCTTCAGTGGGCGCTCTAGCTCCGCAAATGCAGGCATTCATGAAGCAACAGCAATAATGGCAGCAACAGGTGGCGCACAACCGGTGGCCAGCGCCGCGGTCGCCTCGGGACCCTGTTCCGGCCATGGCAGCCGTGACTACAGCCTCGCCGCCGACAACTTCGTGGAGCTAGCCTGGAGGGCAACCTCAAGGGAACAGTCGTCAACGCGGTATCTCGATGGAAGACTCCAGCCGTACCCAGGACGGTGTACCAGTGTGTGGTAGGTGTCATATGCGAGGGCGCGTCAGACGATGAGGTGCAGAGGATGTGGCGTGGTGGGCCACGTCTTCAGCGAGTGCGAATCTCCGCAGAGACCTTTCGGCTCTCGTACTTCCACTGGCTGTTTCTTTTGTCATGGTCCGAGTTACGTCGTGGCCGGATGTCCCGTGATCGGAACGCTTCGCTCGCGGATTCCACAAGAGTCGAATGCGGCCGAACCTACGTGTCAACCGTCCCCTCGACAATGACGGGGGCAGGAGGAGGGATAAGGAGGAGGAGCCACTCCTTCCTCTGGTCTAAGCATTGGCTCAGGTGATGGTGCCGGGGAAAGGTTAAGAGAGAAGCCCGTCGATGTCAGGGTGGAGGATGTAAAGGGGATTGGCAAATGAAAGATTGAGGTTAAAACGGTTGTTGAAGTTACCGTCGCGAGTGAGAAGGTTGTGGATGCTGAGAGGGAGAAGACGGATGCGGACGCGGGAGTGTTCGTTGCTGAAGAGAAGGCTGCGGTGGTTGGTGAAGTCACGGAAGTCGCGTGCTCTGTAATGGGCCAACTCTGTGCCCACTACTTCGGCTTACACGTTAGCGCACGTGTACGAGGAAGCGTAGTTTGCTTAAACTTAGATTAACTATACTTTCGTCCGAAAGTATAGATTTACTAAAATAAGAATAGCTAAAAGCCGTTTTGGGTTAAAATGAGAACTGTTATTTATGATTTATGTCTGGACTGGGTTTCCTCCTAAAACGGATATCCTATATGAAAGGTATTCTGTCATCCGATGGCTGTCAGAACCCTGCTAATCTAATGAGCTCCGATGGCATGCGTTGAAGAAGACTTCGCGCAAAAGCAAAGTGCCCGAGTGGATGGCACTTTATCAATCTTGGAACGCCTTTGTTGAAAACCTGAACAAAGACGCGAAAGCGTACCGCGCCCGCATCACTGTGGCGCAACAGCGCATCGAGACTTTCTCGAGGCGTCATATGATCGATCGCCTCCATAATGAAGCTATGGAGGCGGGTATACCGTACGCAGTTCCCTTTGGAACTGCGTGTTCGCACTGCCCCCCTGGGGCAGAGCGTCTCTCCGAGCGAGACCTCACCGGGTACACGACTGTACGTGTACCTGCTCAGCTGCGTGATCTCCGCGTTCAACTTGAACGTCGTGACACTCCGAGTGTCAGCGGTGATCGCAGCGCTCGTGCAGGCGTTACGCCTGCACTCCGTTCTGGGCTTCGTACGCCCTCACCATTTCCGGAACGTCCTCCATCAGAACGTACCGAGGTTCCCATGTATCTCGGTGGGGAGGAAATTGCCTCCAACGAACTCGAATACGAGCCTGATCTCGGTTCGTCTTCGGGGGTTCATAGCCCACGATTCGCTCGACTATCCACCGAGTCGAGCCGCGCGCATCGCGCAGTGGTGGCGACGGGGGCGGAAAGATACCCATCGTACAGTCAACCCCAGGTTGACCGTGACTCCGTGCTCTACGCGATCGTGTAGCCGCTCTGGAACAGTTCCAGAGCGTGGAGTTCGCTCAGCTGCAGCATGAGCTGCGCTACCAGAAGGCGCAGGTCGCGCAGGCCGGTCAGATCGCGTCGAACATCCAAGTGGAACTTGGAACGCAGGTCGGGAGGCTCCACGACCGTGTTGCTGCCCTCGAGAAGCTGGCTTACGCCGCTTCGTCGTCTTCTGCGAGCCATCAAGGTTAGGTGGCTCGTGTTGCGTGTACGGCTTCAACCGCCCGACATAGAATGTCGGATGGAGCCGCATGCTGGACGGTATGTCCAACGTGTACGCGTTGCCATGCCGTTCAAGCACTCTGAACGGACCGGTGAAGCGCGGAGCAAGCTTACTTGCTCCGAAATCCGAAACTGCATGTCTAGGCAGGTTCTGAGTAGCTAACAGAACTAATGAACCCTTTTCGAATTCATTTGTGTTGCCCCTGCCAACATTGTCAGCGCTCAGCTTCTGTCTATCCACAGAAGCTGCTATCGCGTCCTGGACAAACCGTATTACGGCTTGTCGGCGCTGGACAAAGCCCATTGCTTGCGTGCTGAATGGTTTGTTCAGCACGGCGTTCTTCCCCGCAGCAGGCCCGGCCTGCGCGCTGTCTGTGCCCTGCACAGACCCGTAGTTCTTGTCCGTCGTCTCGTTCCCGGAACGAGACGCAGCTTGTCTTCGTGTCGTCATCGCTGATACTGTGTCGGTATCAGCGCTCTTCTGCGGTTGTTCGGATGCAACCGTAGATCCTCCCCCACTTAAGGAGGAAGCCACCGTTCCGAGCATGCTCGGAAGGCGTGGATGCCGCATTGCATTCACGTAGAACGGTGTATGCCCCGTCGAGGCATGCACCGAGTTGTTGATGGCAAACTCTGCCATCGGCAGACAATCGCTCCATTGTTGGAACGAGTGTGCGTAGCTCTTCAACAGGTCGCAGAGCACGCGATTCACGCGCTCGGTCTGACCGTCCGTCTGCGTATGGTCCGCAGTCGACATCGACAATTGTGTACCAAGAAATGTAAACACTTCTTGCCAGAACCGCGCTGTGAAGCGTGGATCACGGTCCGACACAATGTCGAGCGGCATGCCGTGGTGTTTGAACACCATGTCTACAAACAGTCGTGCTGTCTGTACGGCTGTCACTTCAGCCGGCACTGCAGCACGATGCACCGTCTTGCTGAATCGGTCTACAAAGACCACGACACCAGTCCTCCGCTCACTGTCAGGCGGAAGACCAAAGACAAAGTCCATAGAGATGGACTGCCAACACTCCGACGGTGTCGGAAGTGATTGAAGCGGAGCCTGCGAAAACGCAGCAGGCTTCACGCGTTGACACACCTCGCAA